>JAQQZS010000038.1:3596350-3612288 GCA_030068045.1 Platyallabes tihoni
TTCACAACCGGCAACATGACAAATGGTTCCCATAGCGTTTTCACGCAGCATCGAAGTGGAGCCTTTGAAAGGGAACAAAGTGTTGTTTAAGATGATGTAATGTTATCAGATATGTTTTCTTTGCTGAAGGTGCTTTTGCAACTGCCTTTCAATGTGGGTTTGGTACTGCCATCCGATAAGTAAGGACCTTTTCGCCATCCAGAGGTGGGTGGGACCATGGCGCACACCAATGTGCAAAAGGTCAATAGATAGATTACATTAAAAGGGTAGCATTTCTCATCTCTAGAACAATCCTCCAGCTATGAAATATAATATTACATTATTATAGGCTATGGGATGAACTTTTGCTTTACTATCTGTATTTTTCTGCTCTTAGTAAAAACAGAAGGTTTGATCATATCACTTCAGTCTTATTCATACTACTTAATTATCAATTATTTAAAAAATGACAAATAAAGCACTGATGATCTATTGCCCACACTAAAAGAGTAAATGTATGGTCTATTGATCTGCCACTCCTTTCCTCTATTAAAAGATGCAGACTCTTTATTAGTACCTATAACATAATTAAGGCTTAATCGTCATGTCTAGGTTAAGAACCTATTTTTTTAGTAGGGAATTGTTACGTTTAAAGTTAATTAAAGGAAGAATTATTGTTGTGCCTTGGTATGCTTACCTGCCAGGAAAGATACCACACAGCACATATGATGATGTTTTGTTTACTGTGAGGAAAGAGAGCATAATTAAGCCTTTGCCCAGACACCATGTGTCATGTCCATCCCTTACATCAAAAAAAGAACAAAAGTGATGAACATTTTCTTGGGAGAACAAAGAGGAAAAAGGAAGTTGTATGGGGAACTTGAGACAGACAGACAAAGTTATACCAGGAGGGAAATGAGGAAGCACAATGAGAGTGTTGTTTTATATATATTTTACAGAGGACAAATAGAGAGTAAAAGTAAAAGATAAAAATATGAGAAAGTTCCAACCATGCCAGAAAACCCTAACAGGCATATTGTTAAATACTTTTTTCTCTTAGATAAGGCACAGGCCCTAACAGAGTTCTGATAAACTGAGATGTTTTAAGATGTCACGCCTTGCTCACACAGGTTCACTTAGGTTTGTTTACAAGGTAAAGTATTGCAGAGCTTTATGATCCCGTGTGCCCTCGAGCAAGTGTTACCTTCTCGATCTCACTTTGAGTTATGCTGTTCTAGATAGACCTGCGGCAGTCTCCAGTTGCACAGAAGATTTCACATCTTAAGACTCACACTTGCTTTAGTGGGCAGTCTCACCATAAACTTGTACTGTCTTCTAGTTGTTGTTGTCAACATAAGGACTACTGTGTATTTACAATTGCGGGTGGATGTTGACGCAAATTCATCAATGTCATGCTGATATTGTACATTCAATTATTTATTTGAACTGATCTTCTTTCTAAAGCAGAATGAAAACCCTAGCAATTTGAAGTTTGAATTTGGTTTTCTGAAATCAAAAAAAGGATCAAAAACATAATTTAGTGGCGCTGAAAGTCCCAAAATGCCTCTGAACTTCCTGTTAATGATGATGATTGACTACAGCTGTGCCATCCTCTCTGTACCAACATAAAAAGGGTTTGTTTGACAAGGCTTATTTGATTGACCAACACACAGTACAAAGGGAAAGTCTAATGAGCATAGTGCAAATTTGTAGGAATGATAAGTGTAAGTAAACTTTTGCATCCAAGGGCACTTATTCACTTATTTATGAGTTGTATTCAGGGTTGGTAAAGTACAAAAATGATACATGGAGAATGTCACTCTTGTAGTATAATGTCAGGTTATGCATATGCTTGTTTTGGCATATTGTGTTTTATTATTATTATTATTATTATTATTATTATTTAGATATACAAATAACTGATGTATGGTTCACGTCTCCCCGTAATGCTTCCTGAGCAGAAGTGTCCTGTGCCTTTAAACAGAAGCAACAATTTTTAATTGTAACAATTAAAAGCTAGAGCGGTGCGGTACTTACACCTAATGTTGATATCATGTTTTAACTATTTTTATGTGCACTTTATGTTTTGGTTTTATCTTAAACTTCTGAATGTAGATTTCATACCACTGTGCTGTATCTTGTTATAATGTATTAAATGGCATTTTGTAAGATTTAGTTTTATGACTGTAAGGGTATTGCAAATGGTTTGCTCATAAAGTTACACCTCGTCTAACCTTCTATAGAAGGCAATTACTTTGCTATATGCTTTTTCGTTTTTTTTTTTTTTAATTATTTTTTTATTTAAGTCATAAATATGACATGAGGTTAAACAAAAGGCAGTACAGACAGAGGACCAGACTGACCTTGTGTGGAATTGAAAAAAATCTTGGCTCTAAAAATATAAAAGTGAGCGATGTATTTCTTTTGATTAAGTGCCACTAAAAAGTGTTCACATGCCTCTCTTCATGCGGCTTTCAGCGGATGCTGTGTTTGATGCCTAATAGGTTCAAAGTCTTGCCACTGAAATTCACTTTAACACCTCTGACTTCTGAGGTCACACACTCCAATGCAACTGCACTGAAAGCTTTTGCCTTGCGCTTGGGGTCTTTTATAGATGAAAGGAAGGAATATATCCATTTCACAGCTTTAGCAGAGTCAGGCAATTTATTATTTGGCATTTTCTTATCTACTTTAAGACTCCAGTACCTTTACCTTTTATCCTGTGTGCTCTGATACTAAATAAGGTGTAGTAATACATAATTACAATATTATATTCAATTCATGTATGATTTATATTGCTATGCATTTTGGCCTATGCTATGCATATTGCTATGTATTTTAATTCAATAATTGTGGTTGAGATTAATGAACTAAATATTACGTACAACCAATAAAAAATGAGACTTCAGAATCTGTTCTGTATTTTTTGTCTTGGCTCCTAGATTGTGGAAAAAACCTCTTCTAGATGTCCGTACAAGTCACTCTCTATCTTCTCTCCTTTTCATCAGAGTTTCTAGTTAGTAACCTAGTGAACCAGTGTAACGATATATGTAATGGTTAAAAAAATAATGCTTCCAAGTTCATCTTAGCCTTTAATAATTATGAGCTTTTTTAGTATCAAGTGATTCTGCTGTGTTAATGCTGTGATTCTGCAGAAGTTCTTCTCAAGCAGCTTTAGATGGACCAAGCACTGTCTCTTTATCGCAGCACATGCACAAGGATGTGGCGTCGATGGGAACAGCAGATGGAGGGTTTATGTTCAGATTTCATCTCTACACGTCCATCTGTGCTCGAATGCAATGGAGTTGTTACAGTTTAGCAAGTCATCTCTTCCCAGCAGTGTAGAATGTCTCAGCATTCATAACTGGGATTACGCACAGATGCTTATTTCAAATTGAAACTGTTTGAGCTTTTTAGTTTTTATTTATTTATTTAACACTGTTTGTTATATTGATTAATTCAGATATGCATCCATGCTGTGATGGTAAATGCAAAATACATTGACAGGATGATAGATTGTTTTTATGTATTTATTTATTAAATTCTTTTAGGACTTACTTTTAATACAGATAGTTAAAATGATCCACAAAAGTATGGAAAATAAAGTGGGCTTCATAGACCAGGAGTTTGATATATTATGTTTAACTGAAACCTGGATTAAACAGGACGAGTATGTAGCTCTAAATGAAGCTAGTCCTCCTGGATACAGCTACATACACCAGCCTCGGCTAACTGGTAGAGGAGGAGGCGTGACAGTTATTTACAATGATAATCTGTCTATCATACAAAAACACGGACTCAAATTTAGTGCATTTGAAGTTCTCTATAGTAACATAAAAAGTGTAGCTACAAATATGAAATCAGCTCAGTCGATTCCACAAATTATCATTTACAGACCTCCAGGGCCGTACTCTGAATCGACTCCACAGAACTCGATCATGTGACTGAATATTTAGAGTCAACATTTCGTTATATCTTAGATGTAGCACGCGCACTTCAAAACAAACCGCTCGGAAATTAGAACTCAAATGGCTTCAAACTAAATTGCTAGTATTCCAAATAGCATGGAAGGAGAGCATCCTGAACTATAAAAAAGCTCTCAGCGCTGCTAGATCATTGTATCTCTCCACTCTTATTGAAAATAACAAAAATAATCCTAGATTTTTATTTAATACCGTCGCTAAATTAACTAGAAACAAGACCACTGCAACAAGACAGCTGTTCTCCGACGACTTGTGACTTCAGATGCTCGATAGTTCAGGATTGGAGTTTCCTACAGTCTACCCGAGCCTCCAATACTGAACTGAACTGAATTTTAACTTAAACACATCCTGTTATACTGAACTTTCAGTCTCACACACTATGATGCAGATCAATCCCAATCGTTCACCTAAATGAGGATGGGTTCCCTGTTGAGTCTGGTTCCTCTCAAGGTTTCTTCCTATTACCATCTCAGGGTGTTTTTCCTTGCCGCTGTCGTCGTCGTCGTCCTCGGCTTGCTCATCAGGTACAGTCTTATCATTTTGATTCATACAAACTTAAATAATTCTTTTGATTGTTTAAGGCTGCTTTGCGACAATGTCAATTGTTAAAAGCGCTATACAAATAACATTTAAATGAACTGAATTGAATTTATAACCAAAATTTCTATAAATTACACACAGGTCCATAAGGACAAAAGACCCGATTTAGAGGCTTTCTTAATGCCAGAATCGCTTCTTTTGAAAGACTGATGGATTGCTTGTGTTCCTGGTAATGAGACTAAAGCTTTAACAATGAATGCCTCAAAGGGCATTGAACCCAAAGTAAACTAGGCAAGCAAGGCACATCATTTCAGATGGATATGCAGGATGAATATTTCAATTCTGTTGGTAATTATAGCAAAGAAAATAAAAACAGCATGATTTGACTCTCAGGTTAAAAAGTCTTCAGCTCTTGTCGCAGTGGACTGTGTAAGAGCTGACTTTTTCGGTGTGGTCAGTCAGCATGTGATCTGAAGAAGCGTGTTCAGTAGCATGGTGTGGAACAGAGAAGCCAAGTTAACAGGTCAGAGAGATTAAATGGAGTTGCTTTATGCAGACTGAGGTGAAGAGATCAGACCAAAAAAACACACACCGCTGAGCTCCGAGAGCGGTTAGCAAAAAAAAACGCTCTTATGCAAATTCCATTAATGTTAATGTTCGTTTTAATGTTAATGCGTTGCTTGTATTTGCACAAATATAGCATAGTCTGAGACATGTTATCATTTATGCGCTCAGTTACTGGGAGTGGGTTGTTGGGGCACGTACTTTAGATTGGTCAGTTTGACATAAACTGGGTTGATAATGGGCATGGAGAATGTCAAAATGAAAAAAAAAATTGCAGGCACGATGTGTCATGATTCATTTTCTGCAATTTTCCACTGTCGAGACAGAGCGGCAACCAGACGTAAATCTGATGTAAGAGAACGTAGACATGTCTTTTTTTTTTCTTTTTTTTTTTCCAAAAACAATTTTCTTCCTGATATGCTCTCACCAATTGCTATTCAGTGGAAAAATATTATGGCTCAAGTTGGTGTCTAAATGGAAACCTTCTCAAAGATTAGATGAAATTATAGCATCCTTAACATTAAATGAACAGATTTTGAGCTGAAACATACAGTAAATAATAGGGTTACTTTAAGAGAGTTTTAAACAACCTTGTGATTCCTTTGTACCATTCTCTTAGATTATTGACTAGCATTATCGCTGAGTTGATTCATTCTCTGTACAAGGGCACGATATTATAATTTTAAGTTGAATGAGGCAGATTTTTTACGCTCTAGAAAAGAAACTTTCTTATGTGCCAATACAAATAAATAAATAAATAAATAAATAACACAAGGCTGTAAATTTTAATTGGAAAGACTTCAACCCAGACCTGAAGCCATTTTGCCTCACAAGCTGGAGTTAAAACAGCCCGTGCTTGGTTTGCTGATTGTCTGCTTCAGTTTAGCATTAGCTTCTCACCAAGTATCTTTATTGAATCTGATCTTTTAGCCGAAGTTAGAAGTGTTTTGAACTGACTCACTTCTAGGAGAAATGATTTATTAATCCATGCAGTCCGTTAGCTTGCCTTTCCACTTCAAAAGCGTATCTAATGAACAAAGCCTGCGCTTGCCCTCAGGTCGCTTGTGATGGTTTTCCGATCAAATCGAAACCTAATCCACACATTTTTCCACACAGTTTAACCTGTCGTTTTTCTTTCAGTTCTTGCATCGATTAGCGCATATTATATCTGATATCAACTGTGACTTTTGCTAGTTTTATTCATGCATGAACACAGGAACAGTGTTAAACATAAATCCTTTTAATCATCTTTTTTTTGTGTATGTGTGTGTGTGTGTGTGTGTACTTCATGCTTTGCTTATTTTCAGTGGGCTCCCCTATACATACTATATATATGATTATGTGCATTCCTATATTTTTGCTTTTCAGTTTTACAAAAACACTCAAATCTTTTTCCCCCTCAGGTGCCACTTTGTTCATCGTCTCGTCAGACAAGCTCTGATGCGCCGCATGCCACCGCTCAGCCTACGCACGACTTTTAGCTCGGTGTTTGCATTTAGAATCACTAATTGTGTTTGTTCTCCACATCATTTCCATGCACGGCTGCACACTATCAACACCCGCTTTATGACATTTCAACATTTCACAAACGGCTAAATTTAGGTGACAAAACTGTTTGGCATGACTCAGGTTCTAGATTATTTTACACAAATTGAAAATTTTTATTTAATTCAAATATTTAATCCTTGGCTATCAGTGATAACGGGATTTAATGTATTATGTGCAATAATTAAATACGCATGCAGTTTCACACAGGTACTGAAGTCTGTTTGACTGGAAACCTGGTGTGCTTTTCTGCTACACTCTTATCGACTCAAGTTTACTCTGAATTGACTCAGGAAACCTGCACTGCGTTTTTAGTATTTGTTTGTAGACATGGCTGCAAAACTGAAACTGCTAAAAATTACAGAAATGCCATGTATTCTGAAGGTTTCGACCAAAAGGGGCAAAAAAAAAAACACATACAATATTTACATTTAGGCATTCGCTCTTATCTAGAGCGACTTAAATTTATTATCTCATTATACATCTGAGCAGGTGAGGGTTAAGGGCCTTGCTCAAGGGCCCAACAGTGGCAACTTGGTGGTTGTGGGGTTTGAACCTGGGATCTTCCGAACCGTAGTCCAATGCCTTAACCATTGAGCTACCCCTGGCCCTATACAATATTTGAAATTACTTATTTACATCATTGTTTCTTTAGTGCCAGCGGGATGTCTAATTAGTCTTGCCAATTTATTTTTTTCCCTATCACAAATTTTCTATGAGTTTTTATCAGTATGTTTTCAGGCCGACATGCCCCTCAAACAAGCTTGTATTTATTAATTTATTTTGCTTTGGAGTTAAAATATGTGTTGTGTGAAACCAAAACCAACCCAACAGTAAACAAACCAAAGGTTTCAGTTTGTTTGGTTTTTTATTCAGATTCATTAAAAAGGAAAATATGTATGAAGACACTTTTAAACACATCTCAGGTTTCCTGAGTGATGCAACAGAGAAATAAAAAGTTGAGGTTTAATTCCAATGCTGCCACAAACATCCCTGGAAGACCTGGCCATGATCTCTGGATGGGAGGGGCATGTTTTCTTTAAAATTGTGAGTTCCTGTGAGCACATATATGTACAGTAAAAGAGGGTGAATAGCGCAGATAGCTTGTTATTCCAATTTCACACTTTCACGATTTCATGACTCGTAGTGCTACCGCAAATATGCCGTAGCTCTGCCGTAGGTCTACACACACGGTGACCTACACTTGACTACAGAAGGCCAAATGATCACAGCTAGGCCTATGGAAACACATGAAATTTTGAGTCATTAAAAGTCATAGCCCTGCCACAAAATCTTCTGGCCATGCTCAGAAAATTTAAAGCCCATGCTGTTAATGTATGAATCACATGACACTCCTCAGCAAGGCAAGATCTTGCCATGTGACTACCCATCCATGTGGCTAATCTGAGGTGTTGTTTGTTAATTGGTGATGTCTGCAGCTGGTGACTCTAAATGAACTTCTCCTCTGAAGCAGATGTAAGTTTTGGTCTTGCTTTCCTGGGAAGGTCTTCCTGAGAGACAGTTTCATCATGGAGCTTGATGTGTTTTTTGCAAATGCACTCGACACAATACTGTTCTTGCAAGAACTGTTCCAGAACAGCTGACCTTTGTGTCTTTAAATAACAAATGATTGTTTTTGTGTGACTGTGACCAGACCTGTGTTATCTCTCCTTCTCTTCTCTTCTCTATCTCTTTCTTTCTCCCTGTCGCTCTCTGTTGAGCTATATATGCCGCTTCTGAGCTGACAGTGATCCAGACCACCTCTGCCCTCTGGACCTGTCTGACTCGTCCTGGTGCCCCACTTCTGGTTGGAGATCTCGTTGCATGGCCCCATGTGGTCTGCTTGTGCGGTGACTGGGAACGATTCCACTTTACCATGAAGACAGTCCTGGCCTGGGATAATGCAGACAGCTGTTCTCTGAGGACTTGTGACTGTCTACGTGAGCATCCAATAAAGAAAAGGATTCCATATAAACTTAAACACCTCTCCTGTTACATTGACCTTCAAGTCTTCCAACACTCAGTATGACTACAGATCAACTCCTGCTATCTGTTGTTATCACCCAAATGAGGATGCGTTCCCTGTTGAGTCTGGTTCCTCTCAAGGTTTCCCTTCCCACCGCCCCCCTCGGCTTGCTCATCAGGGACTATATGATCATTTTGATTTATAAACATTTTTCACATTTCATACACTGAAAAAAAAAAAGTCTGTTGGATTTATATGAAAAAATGTTGTACATCGGTTGGACATGTTAAAGTTATGTTTGCTTCAAATGATTAATGTTTGATAAATGTATTAAGTTTTTATTAACTAAACATACTTGTTTTTTATGTTAATATAAATGAAAAGCTTTAAGTTAAGTATATTAAAAAAAAATCTTATGTAAACAAACATGACTTTTTCTTCTTAATCTAGTATTTTTGATATTCATCCATCCATCCACTATCCGAACTACTTATCCAGTTCAGGGCCTCAGGGGTTGGGGCCTAACCCAGTTGTCATTATGTGTATTTATTTACCTTATATTGAAACAATAGTGGTTTAATATGAAAAAGTACACGCAGCATTGTTCTGTTAAATAAACCTACTGTATATAGCTCAATCAAGTCTCACACTATAAAGTTGAAATCAGCAGCATACTTTGTTGCAACTCTGTAAGATGACCCGACTAAAATGTGTAACTGCTACAATAACACAACAAACAAAACATTTCTTGCAACAAAAGGACTATATTCAGTAATCTGGCCACGTTTATCATGGGACTCAACCGTCAAACACTCTGCCTTTTGGCTCTTTATACATCCACAAAACACATACTCCATTATCAGTATACCTTAGATCATATAACTGCACTGTGTTCCTTTAAGAAACATTTATACAACAAAAAAAAAGAGTATTTCAAAGGCTTTTTGGAAGAGGAAATGCAATTTCAAAACAAGAAGATCCCATAAGGTGATTGCAATAAACATGTTAGAACCTAAAAAAAAAAAAAAAGTTTTAGGAAGCAAGTATTCTATATACAAAAAGATTCAGTGTTATAAATCCGTCAAATGACTCTCTTACCTCTCAATATCTTAGTATTTAAATTAAAAACTGCCCAAACAACAAACAAAAAGAATAAAATAGATGAGCCCTAACACAGGGGTACTGTATGTATATTCTGAAAACATTTAAATTCTTTTAAATAAACCATCACCATATACATCCTCATCAAAAAAACAAACTAAGAGGTGGCAGTCCTTAAGCATAGTTTTTCTCAACTTACAGCTTTTCTACACTTAAATGAAATGTGAGGTAGCATACATGTTGTAGTGAAATATGAAATATGCTTGTTCAAACATGAAATCCAGAGTTTGTTCTGGTCATGTTGGACAGAATGTACAATATTTTCCTATGTTTGCCTTCTTAAAAAATTGACTATTCATTGCACAAATGAAATTGTCTCTTATTGCACAAATTGTGGTTTCCATGTCTTGATGGACACCTTTGGACAAGCACTTATAGAATACACTACAACTTGTACGCTACCTTATATCATCATCAAAAAAAACAAACTACAAACTACATGTTGCAAGAGAGTGTGTTCTTAAGGGACTGTGTGTGTACCTCAATGAGGACCCACAAAATCTGGTGAGAGAGGACATGGTAAGTAATCCCATCAGTACAAGATTTCTGTATTTTGAATTGTGATTTTACATCTGTTCATGCTAATTGTTAGAAAATTCTTACTGAAATTAGATAACAAGTAGTGACATGTCAGATCGATTGTAATCTTAAATTTTTCAAAATGGTTATCTCAAAATTAGTTAATTACCAAACTAATTAGTTAATTATGGGTGTGTCACGAACCACTTCATATCTCCTATATGCAAATGTCTTTTCCATTTTCATCCTGACTACCTCCCTGTTGTTCCTCCTCTTAACATCTGAAAGAAGAGGAACACTCTCAAGGCTCTCCTCAGATTCTTCAGTAGGAAACGGGGGACAGTAGTTCACTTCAGACCGCCTTGGTCTTTTTATGGCAAATGCAGTACTCAGGTTTGTGCGTGAGAGAGTTCACCATCACCTCAGGGCACCCCAACTTTCTCAACTGAGTGCAGTAGATCTGCATTTTATTCTTCAAGCTAGCTTTCCAGCCAACGTATCCAGTAAAAGAACCTTTTTCCTTCAGGCAGGGATGCTTTGAGATTAGGGCCTCGCCCACAGTGTTAAACTCTTTATCAGTAACATAAACCTTATAGCGGACTATTTCTTGCGCCAAGCCATCAAGAATGTTTTCCTTTAGTTTAGGATCTGGAATAAGCAATGCACCCTTTTCTCTGTATGCTGCATTGCCTCGCTCTAGTTTCAGCTCAGCATCATAACTAAACTGAGGAACACAGAACATGGAAGGCCACGGTGACCTACTGTAGAACTGGAGTAATCTGGTGAAGACAATATGTCAGTATCAGCACATCCACTAGATAGGGATGAAGATTCATCAAGAGGGTGATGGTGCATGACGATGTGGAAGGACCATCATCAGACAGAGGAGTTGAAGGCTCAGCAATGGGGATTACTCTGATTGTCCTTCTATCTTGTACTTCATCCATTGAGGTGAGGTTCATAAACTCATTTTCAAATAGTGCATCCATAAACTGAAGTTTGAAGTTAGACTTACAGTAAGGCCACACTGTCTTTGCACCTCATTAACAAGTTCAATAACAGACAACCAGGAAGTCCATTTTTAAAAGTCAACCTTTGGCTGCTGTTGTCACTCAGCAGTGCTTCTATTTCTCTGTAAAGAGGACGAAGAAGAAAAAAAATAGGCTGTTGCATAGTACTTAGTAAAGACATTTTTCTTTTACAATTTTTTCTAATTTCTCAATCAGACAAAATTAGAATTCAGCCAGAGTTGTTGATGAGTTGTTAATCTTGAATCTCACAGTTAACTTACCTTTTACCAGGATATGCCTTTTTAAGGTCACCATGCAGTTTGCTACAACCATATAATCGGCCAAAGGATAGATGTCACTGAGTTCAGTAACTGCCCCAAGCTCATAACACACACATGCTTGATTTCAGCAAATTCTGGTAGTCCACCTACTGATTCATAGGCAACCATAATATCTTTGCTGTAGGCTATGCCATTACTTGAGGCAGCCTTAGCCACTTCAGATGTGTTGGGGTATTTTGACCTAACAGCCTGAGCCACCTACTCTTTCAGAACATCAAGTTGGACTGTGGATACATTAAATACATCTTGACTTGATTTACCGTAAGATGATGAGTTTATGTGGAAAGCGATCCATCAACACATGCCATGCTGGCTCTTTCTCTGGCACAAAATGTCCAATCAAAAATGGAAGAAACCTCAGCAAACTCCAGTTTTCATGGGCATTTTCGACCAAATAAACTCTGTGTCACAACATGTGGTTTATTTGTTTTGTCTGACCATTTATATGGGAAAGATAATACAGTGGAACTTTGGATTACGAGCATAATTCGTTCTGGACGCAAGCTGGTATTCCAAAACACTCGTAAACCAAAGCAAAATTTTCCATTAGAAATAATGGAAATTCAAATTATTCGTTCCACAGCCCCAAAAAAATAAATACATAAAAATAATTAACACAAAATATAAAGTAAAAATAATGCACTTTACCTTTAAAAAAAAAAGTAAAAATAAATCCCGACAGATAAGTGTTTCCGTTTATGTGCGCAGGCGCTGTGTGTGTGTGTGTGTTCACCAGTGTGTGTGTGTGTGTGTGTGTGTGTTTCTCTCTCTTGCGCTTGAGTGTGTGCGTTATGTGTGCGGAGCAGAGAGGGGGTGCTTCACACACACAAACACACACCCACACACACAGTAAAGGCGAGAGAGAGAGAGAGAGAGAGAGAGAGAGAGAGTGTGTGAACCGGCACGGTGTCAAATTACGCGTGCACACACACATAACACACACACTCCGCAGCGCAAGAGAGAGAAACACACACACACAACGCACACACATAACACACACACAGTAAAGGCGAGAGAGAGAGAGAGTGTGTGAACCGCTACCTTATCAAATTACGTGTGCGCACACACACATAACAACAGAGAGAGATTTTTAACCTCTAATGAGACTTTCTTTTGCTTTACACGCGCGCGCACACGTGTGAAGAAACATACACACGTGTATAAGAAACAGTACATGCGCGCTGTACACATGCTCTTTCAAACACAAAATAAAATATGTTTTACACACACACACACAGGGTCACAGTGTTATAGTAAACAGTACACGCGTGCACGGATGTTGATTATACCAGTAAGAGACGAGCACTAAGACCCAGCAGGGGAGACGATTACCCACAATTCCGCAGCACAAGAGAGAGAGAAAAACCGTTGGCTCAGTTGTGATCACGTGACGCTCAAAACAAGAAGTGCATGCGTGATACAGTACATGACACTCAGTACTTGTAAATCAAGACTTGTTCGTTTTCCAAGTCAAAATATTTCACTGGTCATCTAATGTAAATAATTTCTTTGATATTAGTGATACCAAGCAGTAGGCCAGCTCAACTGGCACAATACCCTCGAATATATCATGAGCAACATCAGGAGGAAAACCAGAAACAACGTCAAAATAAGACAAATTCTTGGTAAGAACAAATTCTTGCTTAACTCCAAAACAATGGGCATTGTCCTCAATAGCTTACATGATCTGCATGGACCTCTTTAGATCTCAGGCTGGAAGCACCAGATGCAACACAGTGAAAGCTAATATCACATCTTTTTGCAAGGCAAAAATGGCAGAGGGAATCACCTGAAAAATTCTCATTAAAACCAGCAATACTGTGTGCTCCCAAGTTATCAGCCACAACTCACTGCACTGTTCCTTTAAGAAATGTACCTACTAAAGACACAAACACCATGATCATCCAGTATTTTAAGATCTTGCAGGAGAGGTTCTAAAACTTCAGAATATGGACATAGATATCAGCTGGTGCGTCCAAAAAGACCTAATTGCAACTAGAAAAGAAAAAAGGGGTTGAGCACCCTTTACACTTCCACATTGACATAGGGTGCTGGGTCTGTCAATGTAACAAACATCCTCAGAGTAAAGAAATCCTCCTAAACATTCCTTATTCTCTATTATCACTTGAATGCAGTCATTTACAAGTTTATTATGTAGAGATAAATTTAAACATGTCAAGTACACCAACAAATGCATCTGAATACAAACCCCTCACAACAAAGTGGAGTTCAGTGGTCCATAAGACGAACACCAAATACCTATGCAATAAAACATTACATTTAAAATTAACTACTGCCACACACACTTATTGATCAAGGCAGATCCTACTATTTATCAAGCTGATTCAGCCACACACGGACAGTAAACAACTTCTTGTGGGTGGATGGAGCTATCTGAGACCCTCAGAAAATCTGCAAAACCTGGTTCAATTCCAACCACATGGTTGCTGGGAGACCAATTTGAAAACTAAACACACGTATTTTCTCTATTGTAAGCTTGTTTAAGGTGTGTTTAATTACTCTTGCTGTGATTACTCGTTAATGCTTTACTGTGTATAACACCTTACCCAGCATACTTGTTAATGACGATTGTCACCTGATGCATGTTCTCTCTCTCTCTATGCTGTCTCCATGCTGCTAAGAGGACCACCTTTGGCAACTGCCTTTGAAATCAGGTTAGACGAGCAAACTGCTGTAGTAATTTTTCAGGCACACTCCACTGAGCACTGTAGAGACAGACAGACGAGACTATACCATAAACAAGATTAACGACTGTTCTGAAGGTTTATCTAACTTACTGTTCCTAAAGTGACAAAGAAATGCTCCTGGTCCATACTAATTTAGAATTTAGAATTCTTAGAAAAGCTTAAGACACTAGCACCGATGTTCCCAAATAATTCACATTCATTTAAATATAAACGTGAAAGTTCACAGAAGTAGCGTGAACATGCCATTGGAAAGTGGTTATTAAGGCATTAATAATAAAATGTAGCAGAACAGTTAACTACTTACAGTAACGGCCCGCCATTTCAAAAGACCTGTTTATGTTACTATTTAACCCGTGCTAGCTAGTGATAAGTTACTCTACTTATTGCAGTCTAAACTTGGGTTACATTATTTTGCTTAACTCAGGGAAATACAGCTATACTATATACGGTAGCTCTAGCTACGTTACTTTTCAAAACCTTCGAAAACACAAGATATAGTGGCCCATAAACTTATACCGGGATTAGCAAAATTTTACATTAGGGAAGCTAACATCAGCATTAACACTGACTGTTTTACAGCGTTCAAATTCACTATTTACAGTGATAACCCCCAGCTTACTGTTTATATATTCTGTGTATAACTACCTTTCAGTCAGATTTTTTTTTTTTATGTTTTATTTGCCTTCACCTCGGAGGGAATGCTTGAAACAAGCGTGCAAGTGAAAAGATGGCGGGCATGCGACAATCCACTGCTGTAACTTTCCCTCCAGTTTGCAGACCACTGCCAGGAGCTTCTAGACAAAATTTAACTATTTTCAGTGTTGTTATCATGAATGACACTTGTTGGTTCCAGATCCGCCTAAATTTGAGGAATTTTAAAAGATTGATACATGATTAGAAGGAGAACTTAAATGCTATTATGTAGCATATATACGCTGCACATTTGTGAAGTATACAACCCCCCTTATCCCTTTTTTTCATGTCCATTACAGTATTTTCTTTTGTTTCTGTGAATCTGCTTTGCAACAATGACCTTTGTTAGAAGCACTATACAAATAAAATTTAATTGGATTGAATTTAAACTTGTGTCCAAACTTTTGACTGAGAGTGTACACACAGACACACACTTGACGTCATATGTCAAGTCCAAATAAAAGAAAAGACAATCAGACACAAGCATGTTGAGCGTTTTATGGAATCGCACTCTGAACAGTGACACCTTGTTAAAGTGAACTTTTATTAATTTTATTATCTCAAAGGAAATTTTGCTTTCAGCTAGGCATTTAATGCATCATTAAGAAAAACTTTAAACCAATTAATAAAAATGCACAAATCAAAGACAGTTTCTCATACTATACAAGAATACAGATCCTACCACAATATCAAGTTTAATCTTTCAGCTGCTACAGAAACAAATGAAGGGTTTTTGTTTCGACCTGAGGGGCAGAGTTCAAAGACCTTGTGTAGTGAGTGATCTGGGCCCGGTTTCTCGAAAGCTTCTTATCGCTAAGTAGTTCTTAAGTTGTACCTTAACCTCTCTCTTACCGTTATGGCGCATTTCCCGAAACGTTCTTACGCTAAGTATCTCTTAGCTAAGTCACACGTTCGTAAGGTTGGTCTGG
>JAQQZS010000038.1:3613909-3624618 GCA_030068045.1 Platyallabes tihoni
AAGCTAACCCCCCCCCCCCCCCCCCCCCAATAATAAACACTACGCGGATTATGTCCATATATGGCTTTATGCATGAAAACATGCTATTCTAACCTGCTCCTTAACATAGTGTTCGGTCTGTAACTAAGTTATCCGTTGTTTATACACTGCCTCCCTTTTCAGCCAGCTCTGTGTGTTATGTTATGTTGTGCTTTGCGTTTCAGGTGAAAGTTTGTCATCATCATCATCATCTTGGTGTGACTCCGCAGAGCTTCTTTGTTCCCACCTGAACACACCTGACCTCCAGTAAGGACTGAAATCGGAAGTTTCACAATGAAGAGGAGGCAGAAGCGCGTGTTGCAGATGGCATTTTTATTCATGCTGGCTCTCATTTTTTTGCCCAACGTGGGTTTGTGGTCCCTGTACAGAGAGAAACACCTGATGAAGGCACACGAAGGAGATGAGCAGGTAAGTCATTCGCTTCCTGTGTGCATCTCGCCGTGACGTTAGAGAACCAGTCATAGAAACGTTGTTGTACTGAGTCTGATCATTAATACCCTTCGGTTTATAAGTATTAATGCTCAGCTTCATCCTTATACACACAAACAGCTTGGTGTGTAACTGAGAGATGTTTAAGGTTTTCCTTGTCCATGCAATTCTAACGATAAAGCAGAGGCTCAAACTTTCATTAATTCATTTATTTATCTTCCGCACCGCTTATCCTATACACGGTCACGGGGGCCTGGAGCCTATCCCAGGAGACATAGGGTAGACGAGGTGGGGTACCATGCCAATCCATCGCAGGACACACACACACACATACACACATACACACACACACACACACACACACACACACTATGGGCAATTTGGGACTGCCAATTAAAATAATCTGCATTTTTTTGGACTGTGGGAGGAAACTGGAGTACATGGAGGAAACCCCCCAAGCACAGGGAGAACATGCAAACTCCACACACACAGTCCCAAGGCATGAATCAAACCCTTGACCCTGGAGACGTGAGGCCACAGTTTTAGCCACTATGCCATCATGTAGAATGGTTCAAATGTTTTAATTTGCTATTTGACTTGTCTCAGTGGACACAGGTAGGACAGCAGGACACCTTCATAACTAGAGACCTGTTCAGGATGTCTTTAGGGTCCATTACATACCTAAGAATGTTGATACCTCCAGGAATAATTTCCTAAGGTCTTAACCTCTTGATCTTTCAATGTGTATAAATTAGCGCTGTTAATATTAACGCTCAATGCCTGTGATTTTTTGGCGTGTACTATTTTTTTTTACTATTTTTATTTAATATTTGTTAAATGCTAATGCTTTAATTATTATAAAACTGCAAAATCTGTTTTCATCTAACCAGTTTGTCATGCATTTCTTTATTCGTTTATAATACAAGTAAATCTGAATATTTAAAACATTTGATTAATCTTGATTAATCACAGAATATAACTGGGATTAACTACATTGATTTTTTTAATCGATTCACAGCAATAGTTGATATTTTTTTGCAAAACCCATATGAGGATCATAAGGTACAACTCTTTTGGCAAACTACTTTCATACATTTCTAAATTCATTTTTCTAAAGGTTATAGTTATCATGTGTTCGTAAAGATAAGCAGCAAGGACAAATTACAACTTTCAAAACGGTGGCATCCAGGTCTCAGGAGGTTAAGATGACCTTAAGACCTCGTTAATAGACTGCATGCCAAATGGCATAGTGGTATGATCTTCAGTGTGAACTGAACTCTCAGTCCCATCTAATCAAATATCAGTGGTAAGGCAAGGCAAGAACCAATTTTACCATTGACACTACTTCCATTGAGGCTTCCGGCTTTCCTTGTCCGTCTTATTGAATGGCAATTTCCAACCAAAATGATTCATTCTGCTTGTCAACATGTGCTAAGTTAATGATCTTACCAAGCCAATGCAATGATAAGAACTGCTTGGACCAACTGAGTGTGGGCATTGCTAATGCTAATGCATGTACAACAGAAGAAAACCATTTCAGCAATGTCAAACATAAGTGATAATGATTAGAAGGAGACCTTCTACCACTTCATGCAAATTAAGTGTACAGATAGTAGAGATGATGTATGCTGAACTCCTATTCCCACAATACAATGCAGCTGTACAAAAATGAGTTACACCACAGCTCACTTTGTTGGCAGTCTCTGAGACAGTGACCGTGAAGCTTTGGAAGCTGATATGTTTGAGATGAGGAGGTAAATTTGTAGGAAAGGATTTAATGGCTGCTACAGTATATCACTTTTCTTTATTTGGAGATGAAGTGTGGTACCCAGACTGCATTATGGGTAGTTGATGAAAACTTAGAAATTAATTAGCAAATATATCCTGGATGCTATTTAATAGAGATGTTCTTTTGTGTGCCAATTCACATATTGCCACATTGTCTCCTAAAACGATTTTTAAATGATTTAATACAGTTATAATAGAGGTGCACCAGTCGATCAGCCAGTGACCGTTATTGGCTGTTTTTCAGTTTGACCAGCCATGACCAATCACATTGGATATAATCGATTCTGTGCCAAATGCACAAGCTTGAGTGGGGCAACAGAAACACATTTTTGTGTTATTAAATACAAGTTGTGGGCACATTAAAAAGATACTGATTTGCCTTTTTCTGCAAACTGAAAATTGACCTCAAGTGAATTGGTCTCAAAACCAACCAAACTTGTTACAGATGATTACACCACTTGCACAAATTAGTTTAGAAACAGACATTTGAAGCCACATGTGGCCGAGTGCTAACAACTGCTCAACATGCACACTTTGGAGGAATTTGAGGCACAAAACCGTTGTTGTTTCTTTATAATCCTACAGGTGGTACCCCCTAAAATATTCCCAAACTCGCATCCCATGTGGAAGGGAAAAGTAAATTGTTTGCTAAGTTTGTTTAGATTATGGCTGATGAAAGAGATATGTGCTGCTCAGTAACACTTTGTTTAAATGCTTAAGAGCTTCGGTTTTAAGTGAGAAAATTAAGGTTATAAAAAATGGGCTACATTTAATTACTCATTCAGTTGTGAAGCTGTTGAATAAGCCCAGGTATAAAGCTTTTTTTTTTAGTTTAAGATTTTAAAATTGTAACAAAATGATAAAAATATAATATCAAATCAGGGTATGTATAAACTCGTGATATTTACAGTATTGCAATATTAATCAAATCAACACCCAGTCCCTACCATTTAATGTCATGTTAATTATAAATATTAATATGCAAGCAGTTCAGAGCTTTGTATACAGGGTGGGTAAAAAGTAATTATGCTTTAAAATTGGTCAATATTTCTAATAAAGATTTACTGAAATAAATTGTACATTTAATTTATTACAAAGGAAAATGAAATAAAATCTTTACATTTCAATGTAAGTAAAGTAAGTAAAATTTTAACTTGTCTCAAATCCTTCAAAATGTTAGATGAGGTTACAGTTATCGTTAGCATCTATTTTGACAGCATTATTCGTCCAACACATATTCACTTATTCGCTTAAAAAGAAATGCTCATACGTTATAGCTTGTCCCATCAGCTCCTGGCGAAGATGTCAGTTTTGTTCTCACTGAGTTTGCACCTTTTAATTAGCATCCTGATATGACACACAGCCAAATAGAGAACATGAGTACCTCTGTCATGGGAGCATTTTCTTGGTAGTGAAATGTGATTCACATGCTTACTCGCTTTGTCCAGGACACCTGAAACCAATCAAACTGCTGTTCTCAGGGCATCCAAACACACTCAGGGGAAAGTGCTATACACAACCTTGTGCTCACGGTGTGTAATGTAAAAAAAGTCTCATGTATATCACATGATACTCTATGTCTTAAATGTCTCTATGTGAAAATTTTTGCATGCTGTATAACCTGCTTTCTTCTTATTGATGCTTTGTGTTTGTTGTGCATTTTGTTGCCTGTGATACAACACTACTGCTCATAGGAGATATACTAAGTGTTTTATTGCGTCTTATGGTTTAATTTCTTTCTCATTTGTTTGTCGCGTGGGCTTTGTGTAGCTTTGTCCTGAGGCGGACCACACAAGCCCAGTCAATTCAATCCGTCCAATTCGGTGAGCAGACGCTGGATGTTGACAGGGACAGAAATATCAGAGGCTCTTGTATGGGGATTTGTCCTTTTCTGCGTCTGCTTGTGTTCCTAAGATGAATCAGGCGGATCTGACACGCTCGCCTGGGCAGAAATCTAATGCAATTAGAGGCAGTTTGACAGGTAGGCCTTTCTGCTATTAGCCCTTTACCCTGCTTTTATTCTCTGGTTGGAACATTCAAAAGGGCTTCATCGCTCAGAGCTACTTCATTAATGGCGTTCTGTGAATGTGAAAAGTCCTGTACTGTAATGAAATCAGAAAGAAAACTTGATTCTTCAGCCGTTTTTAATTTTAGGAGACTATCTGGAGGAAAGTACAGGAAAGGTGAAGGGAAGTAAGGAGCGTCTGAGTTCAGACTCAGTCCCTGTTGTAGCACACATTTTCTGCCTCAGCAAGAATTGGAGTTTGCAACCAGGAGGAAAAAGCCCTTCTTTTTATTGTGGCTCTGTTAATCTGAAAATTGACAGATTATCTATCTCTGTGGTTCCAATAAGCCAAAGAGAACACCAGTGACTAACTCCCTCTGTGTTTGTCCTTTGTTGAACAGGAGCAATTGCTGATTGGATCAGTAGAATCCTTTTTCATTGATACTGGCTGAAGCTTAGCTGCATAAGAGTACAAAGGAAATGCTGGTTGATGAGAGATTCGAACCCTTCCACAGAAGCTTCTGTTTCAAAAGAAGTGAATGTAATTGTTTATCATTTTCTCCTCTTTGATTTCTGTTGTTTCTTATTTTGTGGGCATCCCACAGAATCAGCTGCGAGCGTGTAGTCTCACACCACCATTACGAGATAGACAGTGTTGATAAGTGTGTTCCGACACCGATAACCTTTTCCCGACGTTTTAACAAGGACCGAAATCAGCAGGAGGAACGCCGATGGAGTTTTACACAGAGCTGGATGACACAAACACATCCCATCTGAGTAAGTCAACAACCAGGCCTGCCCCTTTACTGCCAGATAGCGTGATGATAATGAGAGTGTAACAGAAAGGAGGAGGAAAAAGGAGGACCTGGAATAGTGCTGCACAGCCTCATGCATTTTCAACCGGCTCCCCTCAGATCTTGTGTTAATCCACCCGCGGTTATGTCAGGCCAGATAAATGAGGAACGCTTTTGTCACTTTCTATTTGCATGCATAGTGACAAGAGGAATAGAGATGGAGTAATTGCAATTCCCCTCTGTGTCAAAGCAGAGAGATGCGTTATGGTAATGGACAAGTTGGACCGATACTGGGGGTGATTTTGGGTGATTTGAATAAGAACGCACACACGCACACATATACACACAAACACTTAAATAGACCAAGGTCTGCTTGAAGCCTGAGTAATGTCTTCTGTAGTAGGAAACTGGATGAAATTATAGAGTGGAAAAAATGAAGTTTGTCGTCCCTGTCACAAGAAATTCAGTGTTTCCCTACCAAGAATTTCGAATGACTCTGACATTGCGGTACATTTTGGTAACGGACTGCTGGGTATGACCATTCCATTACTGGAAGAATGAGTTCACACACGATTTCCATTATTGCTAATATGTGTTCATCAGTGCAGACCACACTTACAGTCCACATTATGCAAAAATATTGCCGTAAAAGGAAATAAAGAGTTTTATTTATCAGAGTTGTATAGAAACGAGCACGGATCCAAACGACTCATGGAGAAACGCGCATAAAATTGTCCAAATCAGCCCTCGATGCATGAAAGCAACTCATCCCTTACAGTACATATACTCTTTATGGATGAAAGTATGTGCACCCCTGACCATCACACCCATATGTGGTTCATTACGAAACTGCTACCACAAAGTCCAAAGTACACATTTGTAGTGAATGTCTTTATGTGCTGTAGCATTACAATTTCATTCACTGGATTAAAATAATAAAGGTCAATAAGGGTCAAACCTCATCCAGCCTGACAATGCTCCTGTGCACAAAGTGAGCTTAAGTGTTCAGCACAGAGCCCTGATGTGCCTTGACCGCAAAGAACACAAATCTCTACTGCCACTCTCCAAAATCTAGTGTAAAGTCATCCTGGAAGAGAAGAGTGGAGCTTATGGTAACAGCAAATAAGAAACGGGATGTTCAGCAAGCATATATGGACATAATTTGAACAGATTTTTGGCCATGCATGGTGCTGTTTGTAATTTAAAACAACTTACCCTACTTTCCACCATGATTATGCAGCTGTGGAGATGCCTCATAGGTTCTACATGGTTCTCACTGCAAGAGATCTTATATACTTAACCAGAAATGAACTGTTCCTTATTTCCAGTAAACCCTCTGAATATTTTTGTTGTGGTTTAGTGGTGATAAGGAGTTATGTAATAATCACCAGTGTGGAAATTAGCAAGCACAGAACCAGTCGAAAGAATTTTACGGATCTACTCATGTCTGTGCTCAATCGGACACACCATCCAGCAACATAGGAGTTTGTCCATGTAAAGATTTAAGAAATTAGGGACTCACTTTTCTTTGCATTCCCTTGTCATTTGCTTTTACTGCGCAATACATGTTGCTCAGGCAAATGAAGAGGCCACATGGAGCTACTGATCTGGGAATCTAATTGAGCTGTACGGGGATGGAATCACATGCTGGAACCTAATGGAGCAGATTCATTTTTCCATCTGTTCTCTTAATTCATCACCATAAGGCTGTTTTGCAGTAATTGTGCTTTCTCACAAATGGTGCTAAAAATGATAATTATATTTCCTTATTATGAACGGGAGTTTTTTTTGGCTTTTACTCTATTCACATTTATATTTTATGTGCAGATGTGTGTTACAGATTTAGTCATGTGCACAGCCTCGTGAACACCTACAACAAACTCGCCTTGGTTACAGCAGCAGCAGCAGCCTGAGTCTCTCCTCAGACAGAAACAGGTTAAACCTGATTACTCTGATGTGCCTGGTAAAGTGATAAGAAACACCATCTCCCAGATTAAAACACATATTACATATGGGGTGTGTGTTATACAATATAAAAGCACTTCATCTCCACCCTGTGAAACAACGCAAGATGGACCTATTGAGGCTTGTGAGCTCCATTAAGCTAATAACTGTCCTACAGGAGATGGAAAACCTCTTAACCTCAAACCTCTTGGACCCTTATTGTTCAATCACTCCTGCATTTTAACAAGAAGGTCTGACCCACAATGTCATGCATGATTATCTGTGCTTGTTAGTAATCAAGAACATTGTCAGTTTTTAGCCATCAGCGTTTCATTTTCATCTCCGTTTTTTTTTTCTTCAGCCGAAACTGTTTTAGAAGAAGAAGTTCTGTATTGTTCCTGTCAGCTCCTCATTATTTATCCCGAACCATGCAGAGGAATGCTGGAGTAAATTTATGCTCGTTTTGACTGACTCCTCCACCCTGGTGATTGTTATTCAAGGAGAGCAGACCTTCTTTTGTTTTATGGCTCCTCTCCTCATCGTGTGTAGATGTATGGCATTAAAATCCATGGCACAAGGTGATATTTGTCACCGGCATAACATAACAGTAGTAAAATGAGACAGTGGGTTTAACTCTGACCGAGAATGTGAGTTTAACGCCTGTTGGACAGAGCGCTGTGACTTATTGTTGTCGTTTTGTGTGTTACAATCAATCACAACGATCTCAGGACTATTTGTTTGCTGTTAATAGTGCCGAAAAGTATTTATGATCATTGACACCCTGTGTTTTATTAGTAGGCCCTGAGGGCAACACCTTCTATTATTATTGCACTGTTTTGTAATACTCAGTAATACTGTCAAGTCATATTTATTTTTAAAGCACATTTAACACAGTTGACCAAAGTGCTGTATAATCCAAAAATAGCTACAGACATAAAAACATACACTGAGAAATAAAATGAAATGAAATGGAATACTATTAAAACTATAAACATCAATAAAAAGTCCACCCTCATTGCAAAAAAGAGGAAATACAAAACCAGTAAAACAATAAATAAAAATAAATGAAAACAGGGAAAACAATACACTACTGCTCAAAAGTTTGGGATCACTTGCAAATTTACAAATTTTTGTTTTTTTTTAGGGATTTTTCTTTTCTATATTCTGCAACAATACTGGGGATTTTAAAACTTTGAAATAACACATATGGAAATAGGTAATTATGTAACAACAATAACAACAATAGTCAGTTGTTATTTTAAGGCATGGACGTCAGCCTTTTTGGAACAGTTATTCCAAGAACAGTATTGTTAAGTGCACTTGCAAGACTCATCGAGCACCATGATGAAACTGGCTCTGATGAAGACCTTCCCAGGAAGGCAAGACCAAAACGTACCTCTTCTACCTGCAGAAAGAAATCAAAATCCGGAACGACCATGGAGTCAACTTTGGGGAAAAAGTGACCCCAAACTTTTGAGCGGTAGTGTATGTCATCACACTGTATTAAATGCCAAAGAATATAAGAAGATGAGATTAAGTTTTAAAGTGGAATTTAAAAGTAGGAAGAGTAGGTGCCTGCCAGATGTACAGGAGGAGCTCATTCCAGAGTTTAGGGGCTGCTACTGAAAAGAAACGATCGTCCTGGCTTTTCAGCGTAGAGTTGGCATCTGTGTGTAAAAGCTGATCACAAGACCTGAGAGACAGTGCCGGACTATATGGCTTCAAAAGGTTAGAAATATATGGTGGTGCTAAATTATTCAGGCCATAGACAATTAACAAGACCTTGACCTTGACTCTGAACTGCTCACGGAGTTATGTGTCCCAATTACATCGTCCTGTTAAAAAATGTGCAGCAGGATTTTGGACCAACTACATCCGTGCAGGCGAGGCCTGGCCATCTCTAACATAAAGGGCATTACAATAATCAAGCCGACTTGAAGTAAAAGTGTACAGATAGAGGGATTGAACTTGTGTCTCAGTCCCTTGTCACCACCGGGTATGGGGTGAAATTCTTTTTCAGTTTTTTTAGTTTTTTTTGTTTTTTTCCCCAAATTCTAAATTTTCTGATTTAGGACTAGACCGCTGTAGTCCCCTTAATTTTTTTGCGCATCCCCACAAAACTTAAAACAAAACATGCAGCCAGATCTCCCAAGCGTAATGGACAGCAGGCAACATAGCACAAAATGTTTTGCGTTACGAGGATTCTTTTGGGAAATATCCCCCAAAAAGGATTATTAAAAAAATCAGTCTGAAATTGAGGTGACCACTACCAACCGGAAAATGCTTCCTCTGAGACATGTGACGCCAGCCGGCTGCGCTCATGCATCGTTGGGGGAGGCATAACACACTTGGTAGATAGTGCTGTTGATATGAGAATGTAAGTAGTCCACACCTCTTCACCTAAGAACACCGCCGGGGTCTCTGAATGATAAGGCAAACATTTTTTCTGTTGCCTGGTGGTTTGACTTTCACAGTATCGGATATATATGAGCCTGATCGGACAGTCATGATTGATCAAGGTAAAATATCTCAGAAACCGGTCATTGGCCGATGAATCGATGCATCTTTACTTATTATATATAATATAGATTTATAATTATCTAAATTGTTTTATGCATTTTATAAAGAAGCATTAAATACATAAGCAGATATATAACAGATGTGCTTTATTGATCTACAAGTGGAAATTAACTATCAGTTAACCAGCTATTAGCTAACCAGTTTGTCTTAGCTGTCTGCTGCACACTCTCTATACTGTGTATTATCAGCCACGTTTTTAACACAGCAAGAAACACATCCAGTGCCCTTTAGCCTTTTTCTGATGTAATGGTTCACCAGCAAGCTCTTCCCTCTGCATTCAATCGATTGCTAAGGCCTGTTGCTTCTCTTTCTCCGAAGTAATCACATCACCCTTTTGTTTATCCTCCACCTCATAACTAAATTGAGATCGATTGAGAGCATGTCTCATACTGTCTCAGTCGCAACTCTTAGACTATGAATCAAACATGAAGGGAGATGCTGAAAGAGTTTAATTGGAATTGCAGATGACTTGGAAATGGTATAAATTCACATTTTGCTAGAGCTAAATCATACCATAAATGTTTTCATGCTATTACATCCTTATCTCCCATTTTCTCTGTGAATAAAAAAAAAAAAAGACAAGTGTGAAAGCTCAATTACAACAGTGAACCAGAAAACTCTGAAATGTTCTTGACAGTAATTAGAAAGAGCTTTCTAATTGGCACCACTCATGTTCTTACCTTAATTGGACACCTATTTTCAGATGGAGGTATGAATTTGCTTTGAACATAATGCAGAACATGGAGTGTCAGTTGTTTCGGTTATCTTTAAAAGCAGAGCGTTCTATCATTTCTAATTGTCAAAGTCTACTTCCACCTTCCTGTCTGATTAGCATCTTATATTTTTAGGATTCTTCATATTCTGCTCTTGTAATATATTCCTTTCTTTAAAAAAAAAAAATAAAAAAAAAAATAAAAAAAATAAATATATATATATATTCTGCATTTCTGTTCATTTACTTCATATGGGTCAATGAGAAAAGGCCTCATTCTGTGCATGAAGCAATCACGGCACATTATAAGTCCCTAATGTTATTAGCATATTTGTGAGTCGTTTTTTAACCCTGGAAAACCCAGACCAAATTATCCTAATAGGAGATCTATCTCCTTTGGCTGCCAAGGAGCCAAATG
>JAQQZS010000038.1:3645406-3661088 GCA_030068045.1 Platyallabes tihoni
TTTGATTGGTCTCACAAAATGCTGCTGTTCACAAGGAGGTGACAGTGGCACTCATAATTGTAATGAGGTGAAGAAATGACTTGCAGAATTCATGACTTGCAGTCAAAATACACTGTAGTCAGATCCCTGTCATGGATGCTGACTACAGTTTCTTTTAGATATGCTCTTAGTAGCAATGTAATAGACTCAAACATAGATACAATACTACATTCAGAGTGCGGTCTGCACAAATTTGATTCAATTCTTCAAATATTTTGAACAAAATGTACAAGAAAAATGATGACAGATTTCCTGTCCCTGTATAAATCAAAAATACCTAAAAATATAGGTTTAAGATTCCAAACAAAATATGGTACACTTGATTTAAAAATAAATAAATAAATAAAGGTACAGATTCTCCCATTTTTATTATTTAAAATCGAAAGTCGATCGATTAAAAAGTAATAAGATTTGTAGAAGAAACAGCTCCAAAGTCGGCTAAATTGCTCAGGTTCTACAGATTTTGGTATTTGAAAGATCTCTTTTTAACACTTGCAGTGCGGTCATGTATGATGAATAATGCATGTTAGTGCCGATCTAACAATCATTATTTTTTTTCAAATATTTGTAAAAAGAATTGCAAACTTTAAGGATTTATAGTAGAATTAAATGCTTGGATGAATTGTGTATAGAGACATTTGTACTACAGGTTTTTTCATACCCCAGCCGCTCTACTGACCTGACTCGCAGTGGCCAGGGGGATGGAGTCAGATTGAGCCGTAGGAAGCCGGCATCAATCTGAACTTCAGCTTAAAAGACTGACACAGTGGAAAACAGACCAAGTGTAAGTGGACAGCAGGTGAGAAAAACATCCAATCACTGTCACCCGCTGAACAAAATCTCGCAGCTATGACAAGGCATGCACTCGCTGCGCTACATCACAGGTTGTCCATTTAACCTCTCCGCCCCTTCAGTGGATTAAGCAAAGGACTCCAGCCCTTAAGCACTGGTCAGGACATGAACACATCAACACAGATGGCTTCAACTGCGTTACTGTCTCAGAACGCAGTGAGGTGTGGAACTGTGTGGAAAAGGTGTACCGCCAAAACACAATGCACAACAGGATCAGTAAAAATCGACTGTTACACATGCACAAGGTAGAAGCTCGCATGGCTGGAGGCTGATAATTCTATCAGGCTGGTTGTCAAAACTCTACTGGGGAGGCAAAAGCTACAGGGGGAAAATGAATAAATCTTTTGAACTGGACAAAGAAAATTCCTTATGGAGGAAATTTTTGACCAGAGGTATGTTTGGAGAAATAACGTTTTTAAGCATGGTGGTGGTAGCATCAAGCATCGGGGCTGTTTTGTTGACAGTGGACCTGCTACAGTACATTAGCAAAGTGGATGAAATAATGGAAGAATGAGAACTGCCTCAGAGTTCTTCAGGATAATCTCAAATCAACAGCTAGTTGACTGAAACATGGACATTTGGAAGTTTAGTGTTCAAACAGGACACTGATCCCATACACATATCAAAACTGGTTGTGGGATGGATAAAGCAGGCTAACTTGAAGCTTTTGTAGCCTCAAGCTTAAAACGTGTATAAAAATTGGCTCCATATAAACATAAAAAAAAAAACATTCAAATGAATAATTCTGCTACGAAAAGCGGTCAAATATCCATCCAGAATTCTGCCAGAAGCTTGTTGATGCCTAACAAAAAGTGTCTGCCGAAGGTGAAACTAAGAGAATTGTTCAACCAAATAGTAGGTGTGCTGTATGTATTTGTTGATCGTCTGTTAATGTCAGAAAATCCAAACTAAATTCAGCCTTTTGGTGGCTTCTATTAAAGGTGTATGCTATAGACCAGTTCAAAGAAACATACACATATAATATGCTCCTGCATAGAGTAGCTTAAACAATTAGCGAATCACGTACACAAGCCCGAGCTGCCATGTGTTTAGTGTTTGAATGCTTGCACTGATGATGTGCTTCCTGCTATGGAATAACACAACAGATATTAATGTCGTTACGTTACTATGCAAGGCTCAGCCTGCAGACCTACCAACCATATTATTATTATTATTAACATTCCTGTTCAAAACAACAACAAAAAGGCCCTTTATATTAGTTTATCCCTGTAAGAGAGTTTTGTAGTATAGAGCACTGTAGTCTAGATGAGTTCCATAGAACTTACTTGAGCAAATCAGATCGCTCACCGTGGCATGGTAAATAAAACATCCAAACAAACAAACCTCTCATGGATGAAACAAGATGTGGAGTTCCTCCGCATGCGGTGCTTTGAAGCATCAAAAACAAGCGAGATGCGCTCTCTCTCTCTCTCTCTCTCTCTCTCTCCTCTCTCTCTCTCTCCTCTCTCTGGCTGCCTTTATGTGTCTCTTTCTCTTCTTTCTTTCCTCCTCACTCATTGTGCTGGCTGGCAAGAGAGAGAGAGAGAGAGAGAGAGCGTCCTTAGCAGCTCCTCTGAGACAGAAATACTCTCTACACAAATGCTGCTTTGATCAGACTTTAATAATCTTCACTCGTCCTCTCATTGTGTCTCTGCTCAGGAATAAAAGCTTTCCACTTATCCATATGTGCCTTCTTTTCCTTTTCTAAGGGAGCTTCTCGAAGTTGACTTGGATGTTTATATGTTTGTTTCTTCCAAAAGACCGACTGCTGTTTTTCTGTTTCTGTTTGTTTTTTTTTTTCATCTTCTGTGTTTATTGTAAAGGCACCAAACCGGTCCTGGGTGTTCATGATGTCTTGGGGGGTTGGGTGTTTTAAATGCTAAAATAAATTGGAGAATACATTCATCCCAAAGCTCTTTTTCTTCTTTTTTTTCCCCTCAGAAACTCGTTATGCATTTGGGAGAGAGAAAGAAAGAGAGAGGGAAACTGTGTGTGCCATGTAGCTCAGTACTAGGTGTATACTGCTTAAGCCTGATGTAGAGAGACAAGTCTGTTCCCAGAATGCATCACTGAAATAATGAAGCTGCTGAAAACACCGTAGTGCTCTTGTACAGTTTTCACCTTGCTTTTGTTTAGTAACAGGAGCAGCGCTAGGCCTGGTCACTGTGTTTTTAAGTGTAATGTCATAGCCTGTATATATTAGGTACGGAACAACACACGACTGACAGCGTTGTTGTACAAAAATAATACACGTTGAGGGGGTGTGATGTGACACAGCATGTAGGAGAGCCTTTGAAGTGCATTATTCTAGATTGTGTCAGTCCTCTTGTACATTTTACTCTTATTATTATTATTGAACAAGTCACATATTTTAATAGTTTAAAGTTAGGCTTAATGTTGGTGAACGTCTGAGGGAAAAATTTGTTCCTGTTCTGTCATTTCCTGTCAACCCTCCACTCAATTTCTCTAAAAAACACAACTTATCATTTAACTGAGACTTCAGAAATCACAAGTTGGGAAATTTTATATTGATAGTTACAAAGTGTAAACCCTAAAGACTCCTTCCGTAACCATTTAAAAAAACGTCTCCTAACAAGATCAATGATTATTACTTTCTTACACTATAGTACACAATATGCATAAGATGATCATCAGTTATAGCCGATGATCAGTTGATTTCCTGTGCATTTCAAGTGATTGATTATGAAAAATGGCAGTTGAAAAAGCTGTATAGCGATATTGCTAAATGCAAAAGAAAAGATTTGTACTAAATATGCTTTAACTCTGAAAGTTACCTACTTGATTTAGCTCAATGGGACTGCAGAAGTTTCATAAGAGTCTCAAGTGAACTTTGAAATGCATTTTCACACAGAATGAGTATTATGGAATTATTATTATTATTATTATTATTATCTATATATATAATAAAACTGTAAAGTTGGCATGTCTGTATATTGAAGATATTTGCGAAAAAATTATCTTGGGGGGATTTTATATGAGTAATATAACACACTAAGATGATTTTTGGAAGTTTTTTTGTCTGTCTGTCTGTCTGTGCACGAATCACGTAAAAACTTCTGAACGACTTGTAATGGGGTTTTCACAGGCGTATTTGGCCGAGCTTGAGGTAACATATAGGCTTTGATTCATCGCAATCGGCCCACGGGGGGAGAAGATATGCTACTTTGAAAATTAAATGGAAAATGCACTTATATCAAGTTTAGTTCATCTCAAAATTATGAGTGCGAACTTCTAGTTATTATTTATTTGTTTATCACTAGCATCATGAGAAGAAAAAAGAGACTTATAAGGGAACAGATGTTTATAGTCGATATAACATTAATATATGATTCTTGTATGATATAAGAAAAATGGAGCACTTCATAACGTCCTTCAGGCACTTTATTACTTAATTATAACTTTAATTCTACTTTAGTAGTCATCATTGATTATATATTTTTAATATACTGTATCATTATAGAATTTTATCAGTTTTGTTACAGGGACTTAATGCTGAATGGATGAACGATTTTATTAATTAATTTTTTAATATATATTTTATTTATTTTATGTTTTTGACCTACAGAAACATTTTAATTAAAATTTTGATGTTACCCAAAGTGCATATAGATTTTGGCTCAGATTGTTGGCTCAGCAGCATGTGCTTTATTATACAGTATAATAAATCTAGTAATGGTACTATAATATAAAACTATATAATGCTAGAAATAAGCAATACGCTTTGTAGATTATGTTTTGTAGTGGATTACAGGATTATGGTCTTTAATACTGATTACAGGGAGACACATTATGGCTTCATTCTGATGACTGAAACAGATATGTGCATTGTGTGTGTGTATGTGAAAGATTTTTGTATTATCATAAGATTACTGTAGGATCTTTGTTCTGAACACAGTGCTCTGCATTTTAGTGCAGAGCATGATTATTGTCACAGGCTGATGCGACTGATCAGAGACTCACGCCTTTATGCTCTACCCTCTGTTAAATCTCCCGCCCACACATTTTACCCCTGCTCAGTCTGTGAACATCACCTATTCTATACACCCTGTTAAGAGGAGGGATGTTTTGCATTTGATACCTAGATTATGGGTCGATACAGAAAGCAGTAAGTCTGTTAATCTCTTGTAGTGCTGAATGTAGGAAATGGATCAAATCTCACGCCAAATGAAGCTTTTGTGTTCAAGCTCTGCTTCCTACAAGTCTGAGATATACTTGCTAAGGGGATCAAGCGTGTGTGTGTACGTGTACGACGTTGAGTCAAAGGAAAAACTTTATTATAACTTTATTTATATATATAAATTAATAAATCAGATTGCTAAGATGAAATCAGATACTTATAAAGTGCTGTTGCATTATTTGCAAAACAATAACCTTATTTATTTGAAATAGTGTATTTAATTTAAATATGAACCATTTTTGTCAGTGTGTATAAATAAACCTACAGTATATTGTTTCATAAAATTTCTTATTTATTCTTATTTAATTAAATATGATGACCGATCCAGTTTAACCTCAATTAAACATACGAGTCGATTATTTTTTCAAAAAATGTTTTTACGCATGCTCAAAACCCACAGAGCAAAGGTGGATCTGGTTTTCTATAGCTGAAAATAGTCAAGGTGAAATGATACCGCTACCTGTAATCCAGCATTAAATCTAAATTGAAAAAGTTTGGACAGTTTAGTTTTTCCGCCCCTCAGAACACAGAGATGCGGATATTCATCTGAAGTCTGTCACTTGAAACGGGTTGCGTGACTGCATTTAGAGGTGTCGTATTTTACAATTTCCTTGACAAGTTAACACAGGTTTCAGAACTCCCTGGAAAGTCTGTGCACGTGTGTGTGTGTGTGTGTGTGTGTGTCTTAATGCTCTGTCTGAAGTATTCCACAGACAATGCTTTTTTTTGTCTCTGTAAACGCTTTCATTGGGCATGGTAAAACACCGGAAGGCACGGATGCGAGGAAAACAAGAAGTGCTCTTTTATTTTTACTTCTCACACTCTCGCAAACAGACACGCATAAATTCAGACAGGTGCAGTCAGTGTCCAGGTGTGCTCGGTGAGGAAGGTGAGGGTGAAGTACAGAAGATGCAGCCTCGGGGAGATAATCTGAGATCAGGAGAGCCGATGAGCCGGAATCAGGGTACTCGAAGCGATTGGAGTCTGTGGGGAGAAGAAAATATGGCAATAAAGGAAAGTGGCAACATCCTAATCACAGGAGTGAGTCGCCGTGGCGCTTTTATAGGGAGCGGATAAAAATCTGATAATAGCTGATAATCAGCTGCTAGGCTCGGTGAATTATGGCGCCCCGCCTTCTTTTGGATGTGGTAGAGCTGTCCATGGTGCTACATGTATATTGTTTGTTCTTTCCCATGGTCAAGCCAGAAGTTATTGTATTTTGAGGTGCACTCGGTGTAACCCCGTCGCCACAGTCCCTCAATCTCATTATTTCACTCCCCCTTCAAAACATGCCATATCTGTATCTATGTAAATGAGCTACACCGCTCCAGAGAATATTAGAGATGACCAACCAACAGGCTTCTTACAGTATATGAGGTCACATTAGGGGAGAAATCTAATTGGCTTGTTTAAAGGACAAAAAAAAGGAAAAACAAGTAATGTCCCTTATCCCTCCCCCTGCATTTTCTTGTTTGATTGCTCTCACCCATCTGAATGTTTAAAAATAAAATAAAAAACAAAACATATTTCTGTAGATTTCAGTGCATGTTAGCGTTTTATATTGGACAGTTGTACATATGGGTGATGGTCAGTCAGGGACATTTCTGTCTCACTAGTGCACACACGAATAAGATTATTAAGAGCTGCTGTAAAAGAACGAAGCCGCAGTGTAAGCCAACTGCTAATGCAGCACTTTGCCAGCCTGGCTAGCAATCAAACCCAAGGAAATTAATGTTTAAGCATTAAAAGGATATGTTTTACCAGCTCTGCCCAGTTCCTTTCTCTCATTAGATGTTATGTCACTATGCCTCTGCCTCTCCCAGCTCTCTCTCTCTCTCTCTCTCTCCTTTTCATTCCCTGACCCTGAGCTTTATTCATGTCACCGCCAAATTGCAAACAAAGCACGCTCATTCCCTTTAATATGGTGGTCAATCGCCAGCGTGTGGAAGACACTGCAAAGGAATCGCATTTATATTCTAATCATATGCTGATGAATCCATTCAAGTCAAGGAAAAAAAAAACAAATCCATTTAAATAACAATTACCGATCACATGCAGCTGATTTGATGAGACAGATATCGCTTTAGATTCCTGTTTTTGGCTGACAAGGAATGAAGCCTGATGCAGCTCTTCTGCTCTTGTAACCCATCCACCTCAAGGTTTGATGTTCTGAGATGTTTTTTTTCCCTCTCTTCACCACAGTCGTAAAGAGGGCTTACTTGTGTTACTGTAGACGCCCGGTCAACTCAAACCAGTCTGATTATTCTTCTTTGAGCTCTCTGAAAACTGAAGTGTTATAGGTTAGAGGCCGTCTGCTTAAAATAAGTTTATGGAAACTCTATAGACTGTCGTGTGAAAATCCCAAGAAAACAATAATTGTAATATCGTACAATGATGATTAGATCATTCACGCTGTCTGCATCACAAGCTTGGTATCATCCTTATCACACTTATATGTTCTTCATAGATATTTATTTACTGGAATGAGAACATACATTGGTTTCTTCCCAAATTGATTCTTATCTTGTAAGTGATTTCCAGCCTTTTTTCTTGAAACAGGGCTTGTGTTTAAGAAACGCTCAGCCACGCTCAGCAAATAACTGTCAACCTTTTAAATATTTTAAAATAATTTTCTATGCAGATTTTTAATTGTACTGTAAGTATGTAATTCTGACCTTATTATCTTAACAAGTGCAAATCTAATTCCGATAACCTCACAATCACTGAGCAGACAACGGATCGCACAACCCCCATGTGATCTTTGGCACTGCCCTTTAGGGAGCGTAGACCTGAGGTTGAGAAGCATGATTTTTAGTTTAATCATCAAAAACACACTTTTATGACCTGTTAGTTCATGGATTAATCAGTTTAACGGTGCAGAATATTCTTTACGGAAAAGGTACGCAAGTTTCATGTTGTGTATTTGAGATGAGTGTGATATAATAGCATGTGAGGAAGAAAGGAGATTAATTAAAGCTATGTAGTTTATACATATCTGTTAGCGTTTTTTTTATAAATATGTCTTTTTTTTGTCTAGAAACAAACCCCAGAAATCCTTTCTCATGACCCACCATTGGAAGGTCCGATTCAGCTCTACTCTAAGATGTGAACCAGACCAGCGGGTCATGTTTACGCTCTTGAAAAGAGGAAAAAAAAAAAAAAAGAAAGAAGGCTGAGAGATGAGAGGAAGAGCTCAGCGTGCTTAAAGATGCTTTTGAGCTGCTGTCAAACTCTTAATTCAGTGGCACTAATTAGATTTTCAGGTTGCACAGTGTAAAGCGTTTGCCTCTAATCAGAATCACTCCACCACATAAGTCAATGTTTATAATCTAATGACAAGGCTCATTGTCTGTAACTAAGATCACAGAAGGAAGTGCGAAGGAGCTTGTATTGTGAAATGATAGTGTCTCGTCTCAGCACCGTCGCTTGAAATCAATATAGACATTTAGAGGAGTTTTACAGCGCAGCATCCACATCAGCACGGATCGGGATCATTAACTGCCTGCTTACATGCGCCTGTTTTCATGCATTAAACCGGTTTTCAAAAAAACATAATGTTTTAGAACCTGGGTCAGGTAGAAGAGAACAGACATTGCCTCTGTCTATTTCCCCTCTTCCAAACAACCTTATAAAACATTGATGTTAGCAAGCTGTGATCTCTAGACAAATGGTTTCTTAATGATCTTATGCTAAATTAGATAATTTCCCCCCAGACAGACTAATGAAATTATTTTGTTTGTTTAAGCACCTAGTTTTATGCTCTACAGAAATCTCTATGACTGTGGAAAAGTCTTTTTATTTATTTATTTTTCTATGGCTGAAAATTTAGATGCACTGGAGTGATTCAGTCCGCATACCGTAATTGAGTGTCTATTAAACCTCCGTCTACGTTCCCTTAGTTCCAAGAAAAAGGACACAGGAAGGGCTAACCATCTAGCTCAGAGATAAATATTCTGAGCAGATGACTTCTGTTAAATGAATGACATCAAAGAAAGAGAAAACTGCAGTATTAAACTCACTGACCCAGTGAAACAGTCAGTAGGTCTGTACCTGATTCACATCCGATCTTTAGGTTGACTCCGGAGAAACCCGTTAAAAGTGTCCTGTTAATCTTTACGGTTAATTGTTAGTCTTGTGAACTCCTAGCGAACAGGCGCAGTGTGAAACCATGCGTTCGTTTTTTTGCAATCTCCCAGACACGCCACTAGCCAAAGCATCCTCACGCTCCACTGATACAGGGTGAGAAGGCTGGCTGGCAATTGGACTGTAAAACATTAGCTTCTGAGTCGTAGAGTCTCAGCTCCTGAAATTGATTGCAAATGAGCCATGTCTGCAGCAATATCCACACTTATCCAAAAGTTTTTGGATACAGACATCCAAAACACCCCAAATGTATACTGTTAGTGCTGAGTTAGAACTAAAAGATTTTTCTGGATAAATAAATACATAACTGAATAATTCAAACAAATCTGGTATTTAGAGAAACATATATGATGAGGATTTATATTATGAAGTGAAATTTTACCCATTTATTCATAAGCTAATGAACCTTATTCAGTGTCAAATTTTTTTTATTTGTAAGGTTATTAATATGGAAAAATTGTACCTTAATGATCAGGTTAAATAACAATTAGTGTCACTGCAAGTAGCATTATTATTATTATTATTATTATTAAATGTACAAGGGTGTCATACTGACCAATTTAACTTTGTAAATGGTGGCACGGTGGACCTCGCACCTCAAAGGTCTGGGGTTCGATTCCCATTTCAGGTCTGTGTGTGTAGTTTGCATGTTCTCCCAGTGCTTGATGGGTTTACCTCCTGGTTATCCGGTTTCCTCCTACTGTTCAAAGACATGCAGATTAGGCTAACTGGTGTTCCCAAACTGCCCATAGTACGTGTGCGGGTGTACCCTGTCTCGTGCCCAAAGTCTCCTGGGATAGTCTCCAGGCCCCCAGTGAGCCTGTACAGAACAAGCGGTATAGACGGTGCATCCATTCATGAGCAGTTGTGATAGTAGAGCGGGGATGCGTTCAATAACGAGCGCCGGAAAAACATTTGCGAGCGTATGACAGTCGGACGGTCTGACGAACGGCCTCATGTTTCGTTATTGAACGCTCTGCTGCTCTACTATCACACACACTCCTGTTCTCTCATGATGGACAGGCAGACACAGCAGAGAAGAGAGTCTGTACCACGATAAAAGGTCGCTGCATGCTTTCGCGGACGACGGTTGCCACTGGCGACCGGATAAAACTAGTCACAAAATAAAACCATTGGCACATCGGCGACCATTTCAATCGCCATCTGGACCCTTGTGTTCGGCTACGAGACAGATCAACTGGATAGTGTGGAAATGTGAAGCATTTGTTTAACTTCTTGGGCTATTAAGTAAGCATGGTTGGAGGTATATTCAGCTTTCAAAGTGTATGCTACTTCCAGAATTTTGTGTAGTGATATTCGAGACAGCGATATTCGTCTCATGCCTAGGGTAATATTTGAGTGACATAGGACCGACCAATCAAGATCCAAGCGACAATAAGAGGGTCACAAGCTTTGTGAGTCTCAACACAGAAAAAAGCAGATAATAATATTCCTGGACTAAACTCCAGAACTAGCTGCAGGTTCTACCTTGAGGTCGTGATGCCTACCAGCCAAAATACTTTCCAATCTCCTAACGTTGCTCAGTTTGCAGTCTGTGCTTCTGTATAAATCTGTCTTTCCCATTAGGGAAAATTCAAATTAGCATCCACAGTTAAATTTCATTTACTCATAAGCCAAAATACAACCTGAATTAGTGTACATCTGTGCTGAAAGCTCTTTGTTCTACATCTTTTGCTTTTGCAGTTAAATTCTAAACCACAACCTGCTGTTCAAGCAGATATCGAAAATCGACTGGAGCCTTGACCTTAATTTTGGCCCCAAAACATTCCTGCTTATTAATAGCACTTAGCTGATCATTAATGCACGGAGAACGCTGCACTCTAGATGTACTGTACTTTATGCCAAGCTGAGAAAAGTTCACACATCATACAAGCTGCACAGGCTTTGAGCATTTCTACATATTTTATCATTAAACTTCAAGCACTTTTTTCTTGATGTGAAATGTAAGCAAACAAACACATCACCTTCCTGACGCAGTGTCAAGTTATTCCCGAGCTGTCAGTCTAAAAGCATTTTTTTTTTTATCTCAATGCATTATTGCAGTAAAACTGACATCTTTTAATGATGAACTGGTTCATTTAGGTTTTCTTTTCATTAAATAATTAATAAATCACATGTTTTTATCTTCTTTTTTTTTTCTTGCAGTAGTAAACCACCATAGCTGTTATTCCTCCAGATTTTATGGTAGGTCATTCAGGACAGATTCTATGTGCTTAGCACTTACATGTCTCGTTTAAAACCAAATGGATTTTTTTTTCTTTCAGTTTTAATGCGTCACTGAATGACATAATTAGATAGGATTGTTGGAAAAGGCTTCGAAGAGCTCTACTTGTAAATCTTTAGGGAAAAGAACTACCAAGTACTCGCACATCATTAACTCTCTTTCCATGAGTTTGTGTATGTGCATGTGCGTGCTGAATCTCTATTAAAAAAAAAGAAGCCTGCTTTTTCTTTTTTAAAAAATCCTCTTAAAAAAAGCTTTTCTTACATTACAAGTATTTGTTTATGCTTGAGGTGAGAAATTAACCATCTACAGGGCAGAGTTTCACAACGAAACTGTTATATATCCTGTTATATCGAACTTTCCGCCTCCTAACACACAGTATGACTGCAGATCAATCCCTGCTTTCCGTTATCATTCCAAATGAGGATGGGTTCCCTCTTGAGTCAGGTTCCTCTCAAGGTTTCTTCCTATTGACGTCTCAGGGTATGATCTCATACTTTTTACACAATTTATTATTTTTTAATTTTGTAAAACTGTTTTTGCAGCAATGAATGTTTTTAATAGCGCTATATAAATACATTTATTTAAATGAAATTTAATTATTGCTTGATGCGTCCGCTGTGCCCCCATACACTTACCGGTTGGTCCCTGAACCTGGAAGAGGAAGACAAGTTTATTCACAGGATAGACAGAGTATTTAACTTTTTCACGCTCACGCCTTGTGTCACATGCATCTGTTATCAAGATACAAAGGTAATTAGCATGTTCTGTCAAGAACAAAGAGAATTAGTCATATAGAGACTCGGAGACAGACAGGCAATAGGAAGCACATTAGCATATTTAAGTTAGACAAAAGGGATTACATAAGGAAAGACAAAATCTTGGCATGTCATGCACTTAATTGCTTAAGGAAACGATTATGAATTAACATGAAGTGCGCTATAAGAGTAGCAAGTGAATGACCGGGCAGCTCATATTTTCAATAGTCAGCACATTTTTTTTCTGTTTGTTACTTACAGTCTTTAAAAATTTTTTAAAAATAAACATTTTTATTATTTTATTAATGAAGCAACTCAAAATTTTTTATTTTTTTTTGGTTTTATTTCCACATTTCTTTTCAGATTTTTTTTCTCCCTCTACTACATTCTTGTTTTCATGTTTGTGCAAACCCTGTTCATCCTTTTTCTTGTTTGGGGCTCTTTGCCTGCTCTCATTATTAAAAGATACCTTATTATGTGCATGAATACATCTAAAACTACATTTACATAACAATCTCATTATTTTGTACTTTACAGTTAAAAAGTGTGCATTATAGGTACGAAATAAAAACTGCAAGATGAAATACTAAATAAAGTTTATGTAAGTTCATGTAATTCCAATATATAGTTGTAAGATCTCGACTCAGGGAGCATCAGAGGTCTTACAGGAGAAAGGATGTTTTTATAAAAAATAAGGAAAAAGGGGGAAGTAAGGAGAGAGGGAAGAAAAGGGTCAGTTTTTACATTTCAACAAACTATTTGTTTAAGAAATTAACCATCTTACATGGCAGAGTTTCCAAAAGAAAAAAAAAGAGAAAAGAACAACAAAAGTGTGTCTGAGTTCCATATGATTCCAACATCATATCACTTATACCTGTTTATCTTGTTCAATATTTGCTCCAAGTCTTAAGTCCAACACTATTGTTAAGTCTAAAATGAATTCAGGGAAGAATTATTCCACTTGACCATGAAGGTGGACTTGGGCTCGGCTGATGCAGACAGCTGTCCTCTGATTGCTTGTGTTTGCAGTTTCTCAATAGTTTATGACTGAAATTCCCACAAACTGTTCTGTACCCAAGACTCCACAACGAAACGGGGCTCCATATTAACTTAAACACGTCTCTCCTGTTACAATATATTGAACTTCCAGCCTCCTAACACACAGTATGACTGCAGATCAATCCCTGCTATCCGTTGTTCCTTATTGAGTCTTGTTCCTCTTAAGGTTTCTTCCTTTTGCCATCTCAGGGAGTTTTTCCTTGCCACCATTGCCCTTAGCTTGCTCATCAGGAACAATCTGATCTTTTTAATTTACACATATTACCTCACCCTGTCTAATTTATATATATATTTTTTTATTCTGTAAAAATGCTTTGTGGCAATGAGGGAGAAAAAGTGTGAGGTTGTGCATGTAAGGGTCGAAAAACAGTGTCCAGCTGGCATGTTGGCACGAGGCTGACAAGTAATGGCATTGGCAGAGTGGCAAAGTAGACCTGAAAAAAAAAAAGCATCTCTTGTAGAGTTTGTAGCGGCATGTTTAGCCACTCCCAGTCCCTTTGAAGCTGTGGCCTCCAGGGGGTCACGTGACAGGGCCCTCACCACGAGCCACTCTTTCTCCTGAGTTCCGAACCCTGAACTGGGCTCCATATTGAGCATGAGAAAGCCTTAGAGGTCCTTAGCCTTTAACTCACACCAGCCATGCCATATTTAGTGGCCCCGTCCCTTCAAATACCTGCTGAAGGGAAAGCCGCATACCAAATGCGCGCCCTGGACTGAGTGAGGAGCGAAAAAAAGTTTGGGGACACGCCCCCTTACTGGAGGATCTATGAAAACAGTATAGACTGTACCCAAGAAATCTGAGAGTAAAACACAGAAAATAACACTCAAGGAACAGGGGAGGAGACAGGAACAGGAACCTAAATAGAAAGGTAAAGGAATAAAGGGGAATTCAGCTCTCACACATGGATGTGATAGTGAGGTATCTATAATTTCTTTTCTCATAATGGAAAAAGAGCCACTATCTGCTTGTATAGTCTTGTATATTTTTTTATCCCTCTGTGTTTAACATTGAAATATTATTATTATAACTCTACTCCGAATCAATCCACCTGCGCTACTTTATTATTGTTGAGAGAGTGTATTATTAGGTTAAAAAATATATATTTGTTGCTGAACAACTTTGTGTCTCATGTTTGCAACACCACCGTGTACTGATCTCAATCCAGCTATTGTGTTTATTCGCTGCATGTCCATTCTTCATCTTTCTTGCAACAGGGGCAGTAAATGGATATTTAGATCCTGTATTATGATTACTTATTTATTGAAAAGTCAAATGGCTTTATTTCATACAGCCAACTTGTAAGGCACCTTATACAAAAGTGTCTGCAAATTTGAAAGAAAGGAAAAAGAAAAGTGAATGAAAGCATGTGAGGCATTGTGTAAAACGCCGGTTTAAAACGGCCAAATGTATACGATTATTATTCGCAAATGGGTCCTCGCGGCAGAGTGTAATTTTTTTTCGAGATAGCTTCTTTTTGCAGATGGAGGTTTTATAGCATGCAGGGACAGTCAGTGTGTGTTTTAATGCCAGCATTACAGAAGTGTGACTCACAAGCTTTTATAACACGGTGCATACAAACCGGCTGCTGGAGGAACGAAGGAAGGAAGGCAGACTCCACTGAGCCTCATGCCGTAACAATAACAGTGCACGACAGCTGGTGTGTGCTTACAATACGGTAATGCTGGTTAGCAGATCATGAAATTGCTTTCGCTTTAATGCTCCAATCAACAATCGCTGCAGTTACCATGGCCGCTGTAGTCCTGCTCTAACAAGTGATTTGCCTGACAAATATATAACAACCTTTGTGTTAAAAGGACTAATTGAAAGTGGTTGCTTGGGTCTGTGCTCTCCGTTCATTCGAATTGTAGGTTGTAGAGCATCACCTGGAGACCTTCAAGCCAACACTGTTTAGTTAGATCTTGTTATGCCATATTTTGTAGGTAAACAATTATATATATATATATATATATATATATATATATTTTTACATTTTACTAAGTTGTGGATGCAAAATTGGTTGGTGACATCTATATTCACATCTATAAAATTGGTTGGTGACATCTATATTCTATATATCTTGAAGTAGGTTAGAGCCTACTTTTGTGCTACTGTTTTTTTTCCCCACAAAGACTGCTTTAGATATTTGAGTGACAGACTATTCATATCATTAAGGTTAATAACATATTTATAGCATAGCATGGTTAAATCCTCTAATCTGATTAATCAGAATTTTTATATAACAACACAGCACAGAGAACAGTAACAAGGACTGGCTGTAACAAGAACGTTAGGTTTATATTAGGGCTGCATCAACTAATTGATAAAATCGATAATTATCGATAATGAAATTCGTTGTCAACGAATGCCGTTATCGATTAGTTGGGCTG
>JAQQZS010000038.1:3664059-3678015 GCA_030068045.1 Platyallabes tihoni
TAATCAGCTATTTATTAAAGATTTAATGACCTACCTCGGTTCAGGTGTGCTCCCGCATCACCTGACCGAGGTGCCTTGTGGGAAACTGAGTCTGCAAAACAAAAACTACAAAAGCCAAAACAGTGCCCTCTAGTGGCGATTCCTTACAATGCTGACTATTATGCATGATTTGCCTTCCCTAATCATGTAGCAGGTGTTTAAAATCAGAAGTGGAAAAGGTTGCAGATAACGACAAAACAGCACAGTCACACACAGAGAGAAGCTTTAATGAAACTGTAAGCTAATACAAACTCAGTACTTTTAATACTTAAGTAAATTTGAACTTTAGTACATGGAGAATTGTAAATGAAGCACTTCTGCTTTCAGAGTAATTAATATTAATATTAATCAGTAATATTTTAGTTATGGTATCAGTAAAATAAAGATGTTAATTTTTGCTATTAAAGATCATCTGGATTTATGCTAATTAATAATGTTTATTCTGAATTGTTGTATTTAGGTTTATAGTTATTATTGTATCCTTTTGTACTTTATCCCTAATACAATTTGAGATTTTGTAGTGTAATGCAAACACCGTCTCCCTCTTTTTCTCTCTCTCTTTCTCTCTCTCTCACACTCTGTCTCTGTCTTTCTCTTTATCTCTTTCTTTTTGTTTTTTTACAGAATAGCACAACCAATGCATCAGTAAGCACAAACCGGTCACCATTACTCCTGATTTGTTGCTGTAAATGAGGAGACATTCAGCAAGCTATTTAGCCATTAAAGAACTTACACAGTCATTTATCTGCAGAGATAGCGTAGCAGTTAAACCAGGCCGTTCCCTTCACATGCAGTCAGTCAGTTTCTGCTTCAAGCTCGAGGGGTGAAAGAATGGTCAGAGTGTATCCAGAATCGAGACCTTCATATCTTATTAATGCACCTCAGAGAAACAGCACAGTCAACACTCTAACAAAAAACCTGAACCACATAAAAAGATGACAGTTATTTTTTCCCCCTAAAAACTACTAGAAAAGTTTTTTAAATAAGTGGATTATTTTCTTTCCATTACGCCAGATGGGAATTTGGCTCATCTATATGATTAATTGTTAGCTACATTAATAATAACGCCAATGATAAATCGAGGAAGGATAACGAGACACATGCAAAATGCTGTCACAGTTTCACAGCGATGGTAATCACTAGGGACTTTAAGAAACGATGTCTATAGGGACAGCTAAAGAAACCAGAACTAGATCTGTGTCCGTGCGAAAAAAATAAAAAAAAAGGAAAGTCACTAAGCAACAACTCGATCGCTACAACGGAACAGAGTCTGTTGATTCTGCAGTGCATTATGATATTAAATTTGACTTGCTTTGGGTCTCTGACACATCTTTATTAGAAAAGAAATCTAGTTATGAGTTTCTTGACTTTGTGCCCTGAATTTATAAGTCAAGCGGCTTATACAGCGATGAAACATGCGCAAAGACAGTACAATCACTACCAAAAACAAAACAATAGGCACAGACAGGGACAGTGCAGCGCCGACCAGCACACAGTGAATAAAATACAAGAAGATATTACGTTAATAATACTAACCACAGATAAGGTGAAATGTAAGTGGAACCATTTTTTTTTAGCTACAGAAATGCAAGTGATTTACTGTATAAGGTACAAAATTTTGTACACAATCGAAGGAGGAAAAACTAAAATTATTATGTTAAATTTAACAGTGCATTAAACCAGAGTTTTTGCTGTAGTCGGCTCTGACTTCTGTCCTGCCCCTGAATTTCTTTACAATCACACTGTCCACCACCCTGGGTCCCGGCATCCAGTGTAATGTGTGTCCTCAGTGTGGTTTAGTTTGAACGGCACTAGAATAAGGATTGTATCGTTAGAGTGAGAACAGTGCTTAAATCCATCCAAGGACAGTTTCTCACTTGTACGTTAAAATATTCAGCTTAAAAATTCAGCATCACACTAGAGACAACTTTCTCTTGTCCCCATAGGTGTGTGGGAGTGTGTTGTGTGTTTTTTCTTTTTTTCTTTTTCCTCTCTGTGTTTTGAGTAATTTTGGATTGATACGCGTGTCCAATAATGTAATTCTGTAAAGTGCGTTAGTAATCGTTGTCCACGCCGCTTATCCATCTACCGAAGTGCGATACTCCTGTGCTGTCTCGCGGTTACGTCAACATCATTTTGCTCCCAGCGCTGTTTTCATTTTGTTCAGGTTGTGTACAGATACCCATCCAAGATCTTTTTTTCTATTTTTTTTTCTATTTCAGCGCACAGACCTGTGAAATAAATCAAATAAAGCGCTATGAAGGCAGAATCTTACAGCAGGTTTCCATCGACCTCGAATGAAGCAGAACATTGTGCAGACGGTCGCCCCACTGCTTTCTGTGCCGAGTCAGTAATTGCTAAATTTACTGGAATCAGTGTGGAGGAAGCAGAGAACCACCAGATGTGCCAGAGAGCACCGGAATGGAAGAAATGTGGAGGGGAAAGAGAGAGTAAGAGAGAGAGAGAGCCCAAAAGACAGAGACAGCTCAGCTTTAGGTGAACTTTTGAACTTAAAGTTGAGTCCATGAAGTCTTATCAACGTCGGCCTCGCCAGCCGTTCTCAGGAGACCATAGACAGATGACTGCAAGGTCGTTCGTCTCACGCAAGACAGAGTGTGTGTGCTGCAGTGCTAAAAAGGATCTCGTGTGAATCGAGGCAAGTACAGACTTTGCTGTAATATTGTGAAGTTTCTCATCGTAGTAAAGAACAAGCACTAAATATGAACAGAAACAAACAGGAGAGCTAAAGCTAACAGTAGTGCTAACGCTAACATAGACAAGAAGTGTGACATTTCCGGGGCAGACTTCACACTGAACATTGGTCTAAGCACTGGACTGGAACTGAATATGAGGGCTCAGATGGGAGCTTTACAGTATTCCGGTCCTATAAAGATCTCATTTTAAATATGCACAAGGACTCAACACTCCTTTAATGACCACAACAACCCATTCCTCGTAATCACGAAACCCAGGCTGCTTTCACACCAGGCACAATTGCTTCGTACCTTGCCTTAGTGGAATATCTCCCTCCTTTCCACTCCCACAATGCTCAGCTTTCACATTTGTAACACTGAGCCTCGTGCAAGTGATATATAAATAAATTTGCCCTTGATTTTGACTGTATCCACCATTTATTCTGATTTTATTTGTACCCATTCATTTCTAGGATTCACCAATGTTTTTCTTATTTTTATGAGAAAATTTAACGAGTAGTTGAGAGCATTCTTACCAAGATTAAAAAAAAAAAAACACAAAAATAAAACTCCTATTTTCCAGCCATCTATAAGTTCAGTTCAGGGTCACAGTGGTGAAGGAGACGAAGAAGAAGCAGAGATGCCCAGAGAGAGATGCCCAGAGAGAGATGCCCAGACATCCTTGTCTCTATCAACTTCCTCCACCTCCTCCTTGGGGACTCAGTTTTAATAGTTTTTCTGGTGCATGGAAACTAAAAATGAGAATTATGTCATATAATCAAATGTAGACTATATATTAGTGATGCGCGGGTCGGGTATTTTTCCAACCCGCGGGTCCCGCTTTTATGAAATTATTTGGCCCGCCCCAGCCCACCCCGCACCACTGTATCTATTTTTACAACCCGCCCCGCCCTGCACCCGCGACCATTAAATGATGTAAATTCCCGAACTCAATTTCACCCGCACCTCGACTTCCATCTTCACTTTTATTTCTTTGTTTTTGTTGTGACTGGCAGCGGAATTGCACGCAATATACATGGAGTTTTTATTTCATTTTGTTTTTAATGACCTGCCCCAACCTGCCCCGCAAATAAAGTGACCATTTCTTTACCCGCCCCAACCCGACCCACGGGTTACAAGCAGCACTATCAAGTCAAGTCAGAATAATTTTTAAAGCACATTTAACACAACTTAGTTGCCCATAGTAATATATAATCCTAAAATACTGAAATGAAAATACATCTACTGTAAATGTCCATGTGGCTGCAGTACTTCCTGTGTATTTTGAGTGACAGATGTCTTGTCCAATCAGCGGTGAGAATCAACATGCCTATGAGTGGTTTGCGAATGAAAGTCTTATTGCTGATCTTTAGTGACAGATGTCTCGTCCAGTCAGCGGTAAGAATGTCATTTGCAAACCACACCTACCGTTTTTGGCTTGTTCATTCTTACCGCTGATTGGACGAGACATCTGTCACTCAAAATATAGTACGAATATATGAAGTATTGCAGCCACACGGACATTTAGATGTTTTTTCATTTAAGGATTAATTGCAGGAATTTACGATTATATATTACTTTGGTCAACTAAGTTGTGTTACATGTTCTTTAAAAATTATTCTAACTTCACTTGATAGTACTTCTTGTATGTCTTGAGTGACAGATGTCTCATCCAATTAGCAATAAGAATTTAATTTGCCAACTATACCTACCTTTTCCGGTTTGAGTGAATTGTTGTTGTGTTTTCTGATTTGGTATTTTGTTTCTGGATATGTCGTTGTGTTTTCTAATTTGTTACATTGTATTTGGTTTTTTTTTTTTTTTTTTTCGGTTTTGTTATTTTTAATTTGTTATTTTGTTTTCAGTTTTGTTGTTTTGTTTTCATTTGGTTATTTTGTTTTTAAATTTGTTATTTTGTTTTCGGCATTGTTATTTTGGTTTGCACTTCTCGGCCACCGTACCAAGCCGATCAGAACGCAAGTAAAGGGAAGAGAACAAGGAAGTCAACCTTTGCTCACTGCCTAATTTTATTGATGTTTCAGAAAAGAAAATGATGAGCCACACTCATGTGTGTCTTCCTATAGTACATCATTAGCTGTGCCTGTACAGTTCAGAGGATGAGATTGGAGACACAGAGATATCAGAGGAGACAGACATCGTTGATGACAATCACATCCTAAAGAGTGATCCGCTTCCATACTTTGGTGCCTGAGTATATAGTGTGCATTTTATCGTGCTGGTCTTTGGTCTGAGCCTAAAGAGTAATGCCATCAAGAACAGCTTCCACACCTGATAGAGATCATCCTGTGTTTTGGTTAAAAGAAGATCCTTAGATGACCTTTTTAAAGAGGATGGCGATTCTGTACTCCATTTAATGCTTCATCAAACATACTCAAGCAAAACCTGGCAATCTGAAAAGGTGTGCGTGTTAATTAGTTTATTTTGTGCATGTGTTGATAGAGGTTTTGAAGTGCTGCTTTTGTAGCACCACAGTCCAGCTTGTGAAGTACTGGTTAGTTTGTCTTGCTCTATCATGCCAGTCGAGCACAGGTACTTGATACTGTTTGTGGTGCACGAAATTGTTGTGTCCTTCACTATCTGCGAAATTGGCACAGAGAGAAACATTATAGACTGCAGAGAAACAATCACTGGATCTAAAAACCATTTATATATATATATATATATATATATATATATATATAAACTCTTTATTTTATTGGACGCCTGGAAAATTGTTTGCAAAAAAACTGTGCCAGGATGTTCAGATGCTCGTGGCTGAGTCAGAGAGCCAAAAAAATGACAACATAAACAGCATGAAAGCAAAGAACAAATTTATTCAAGGCTGAGTCAGGCTGCTAGAGTAAGAATTGGAAATGTGATGTTTTATTAAAGAGTGCTTTGTTTTATTAAACATCAGTGGACTGTAGAGTTACATTTTATTTATATTTTTTTATTTTATCTGGCCAGCATGCTTACAAGAGCATGCAATATTTGTAGAAAATCTGTTGTCTTAAACACTTTGGAACGCTGATGAGTTTTGGAGTCGACTGGAAATCTATGCTGCAGTTAGTCTGTCTTGTTTTACTTCATTATTAATTTTCACTTTAATAGAAACAACTGTACACCTGAGTATTCATGCAGTTACTATCAGCACAGTGCATAAAATGATGCAGATACAGGCTAAAGGTCACGTTTTTTTTTTATTTATAGGTATTCAGATTCCATTGTACAGTACATTCTCTCCTGATTAAGTTAAAATTTTTAAGACTTTTCTGCGGTAGAAAGTTTTCTACCTTAGCTTTCTTTATTCAACAGCTTCACAACTGAACTGAACATGAGTAATTAAATGTAGCTCATTCCTTATAACATTAGTTTTCTCATTTAAAAACCAAGTGCAGCATTTAAACAATACAAACTTACTTCAAATGCAAGAGTTTAACATTTAACTTCAAAATTAAATGTAACAGAAATCTACATTTTTACTGAGAAGTATGAATCTCTGTCCAAGCCATTATTATTATTTGTAAACACACTTAGCAAATAATTGACACCTACCACATGGCACGCCAAAGTGGGAATAGTTTAAAGAGCGCCACCTGTGGGAATTATAGAGAGACAGTGAAATTTTCCGCCTCTAATTCAGAAAACAACAACAACTAATTGGTTGTTGGTTGTTACAGTAATTCCAGACTGGCTGGTTCAAATATTTCAGACATTGCAGATCTCCTGGTATTTTCACATACAGCATGACTTGACTTAATATAGTGACTTAAATAACCACTCTACATCTGTGGTGAGCAGAAAAGCATTGTGATTTTATGCCTCAGTTAATTGAGCTAATTTAATTGAGCAAGGACACGTGTTCCTACTGAAGTGGTCATTTTGTGTGTGTGAGTGTGTGTGGTGGGTTTTTTCTGCTCTGCTTCATTGCTTCAAAGTGTGCATGGGGCAGTAAGAGAATGCAGTCTAGGCAGCACCTCATTTAGAGAAATTCAATCCTCCTAGTTAACAGCAATGCCCTGGGGGACAGGTAATGAAAAACTTCTACGTACTGTAGGTGCTTTTGCCTCTGCATGACCTCGTCTTTATGAGCTCGATATGGACAGTGCTCCTTCTCCTCTGGGTGTCAAATCCTTGAGTTGTGCGGAAACTGCAGAATAGTGAGAAGAGCAGGAATAAATAAAGTCGAGGCCTGAGATTGCGCTCTCTAAGAACGGGAATTACCTTTTCAGCAGGCGGAGGAGAAATTATTTCATATCGAGGTCTGGGGTTATGTAAATTTCCTAGAGCACACTCTGTTTCTAATGTTACCTGCTGAAATGATGAAAATGAAAAACGGGACAGTTCAGATCAGAGCTGCTCGACTCGTTATCGCTGCACTTCCCTGCTCTTTTTTCCCGTTTATTGCAAAAATAGAAGGTTCTATTGTGAAAATGTGACATTTCAGAGCAACTCAGGTAAATTTCTAGTCCTCTTAGATGTCATGTAGATAGTTGTGTCTGTAAGCAGCTCTGTGTTTTAGTGTTTGACTAATGTACATACCTGAAGCAAAAAACCAGAGGAAGTAAAAAGATAAATGAGTTTGCAGCAAATCACCAAGTTACAAAATCCTCAAAAGAGTGAAGCCCCGAAGGGAGGCGTGTAGTCTGTGTGTGTGTGTGTTTATGTAATTACTTAAGAGATTAAAGACAGATCTCGATAAAATGAAATGTACAGAGCCATAAACTTATCAGCTCAAAAGAAAATGGTGTTTTTTGATCCGAGCTTTTAGCTCTAATAAATTATTGTGTTCTTAATTTTTTAGAAAGGTCTTTCTTGGTCTACGTAAATAAAATAAATAAAAATCAAGTGTTTATTTTCACGCTGCATGCTGTTTATTTTCTATATTTTACAAAGCACACTGTTTTTTGCTATTGTGAGTGTACATGGATGAAAGTAAACCCTGTACAGATCCAAATGATGTACTACACTTATGCGTATGATCAAAACTTATGGAACGTTTTAAGTTATTTTCACGGCTACCCATTTATAAATGCAAGTTGGTACATCCAACCCCCACCCCCAAAAGGTTTTAACATTGCTAACATGTAAGATATCTCATTGGTTAATTAAGATTCCAGAGATAAACGAAGAGTGAAAACAAGTTAAGAGACGACGCAGTAACTCACTCTGTGGTCCTTCTTCTTTCCAGGGATTTGCTCTTGGATTGAGTGATGGACATGTTTACAGCTGGACGGATGGCTTGCGGAGGAGAGACTGGCATGATAATGAGAGCATCAGGAGAGACGAGATGCGTGTTGGTAAGCCCGCTACACCTCTGGGTCTGGAACGAGCACACATTCGGTTTACTCACCCATTCCCATTTCTATTACTCCTCTCCCTGTCATCCAGCCTACACAGGTAATGCCTCAGGCTAAAGGCGTCTCATGTATCTGTTTGAGTTTTATGTTTGATGATTACAGATCTCTTAAGCAGCTGTAAATTATAGATAATACTACCTAGAGTTAAAGAGATAAATGGATGGTGAAGTGGTTTCACGCCCCTCACTGACAGACATATGACTGCTGCTTACAAGTCCAGAGAATTACAGTCCACCTTGAGTCACTGTTACTGTCAGGGTTGTTTACTATGCATTGGGAAGTTATAAAGTCCATCCATCCATCCATTCATCCATTTTTTTGTGAGCTCAATCATTCTTCTATTCATTTTTTAGTTGGTCCACCTATTCATTCATCTATCCTTTGATTAGTTAGTTCAATTACACATCCATCCATCCATTCATCCATCCATCCATCCATCCATCCATCCATCCACCCTTTAGTTAGTTCATTTATCCACCATCCATCCGTCCATCCATCCATCCACCCACCCATCCATCCATCCATCCATTCTTTTGTGAGCTCAATCATTCTTCCATCCATTCTTTAGTTAGTCCACCTTTTCATGCATGTATCCTTTGATTAGTTAGTACAATTACACATCCATCCATTCATCCAGACATGCACCCTTTAGTTAGTTCATTTTTCCATCCATCCATCCACCCATCCATCCATCCATGCCTTAGTTAGTCCATCCATCCATCCATCCATCCATCCATCCGTCCATCCATTCTTTTGGTAGTCCACTTTCATTTTCCATCCATTCACCCATCCATCCATTTTCTATCTATTCATTTAGACGATCATCCATCTATTTGTGCATTCTTTAGTAAGACCATCCATCCATCCATTCCTTAGTCAGTTCATTTACACATCCATCTATCAGCCATCCATATTTTTATCCACCCATCTATCCATCCATTGATGGAATTCCATCCATTAATCCATCCCTCATTCACTTATGCGTCCTTCCATTTGTCCATCTCCCTGCCTTTGTCTGTCATTCATCCTCCTTACTCCTTACATCATCTATTCACCTGTCCATACAGCAATTCATTATATACATTTGTCCAGCCATCTACTGTATCCACTCATCCTTTAGTATACCCTTCCGCTTGCTGGTCCATTCATACATACAAACATCCATATGATTATTTTGTTAGGTCATTCTTCTATCCTTTATTCCATCCACTTATTCACCTATCCATGCTTCCATCGATCCATCAGTTTAAAATGTCTGACTCATCTCATTTTCAGCAGTTACATCAGAGAGTAAGTGAGTAAAAGGAGAAAGAACAGAAACAGTGGTAATGCTGCAGATCTTTGGAGGGCTCACGGGAACAGTCGGGCATAAGGACAAATTTTTCAGATCTGCACAGCTCTCTCTCTCTTTTTCTTTGTGGCTCTTCGTTCACCTCCCTCCCAGTCTTTTTTCTTTGCTTATTACCATGTTGCCTATAGCAATGCCACTCCAGTGTTATATATCTGCAGCCCTTCAGTAAGTTTCTGATATTTGGGATAATAGGAGACATTGCTCTGATCCAATACCTCACACAAAGTGAGAAGAAATATCTCCTGAGTTCAGAGTGCTATGTTAGCAGATAAAAGCCATCAACAAGCCTGCTTAATCAATAAGCACCTTACAGAATAGTTTATAGCTTTTACAGTGTGTGCAGTATAATGGAGTCGCGAGTCAGTGTATTAAGCAGATTGGTCTGCGAGATTAGGAAGTGTGATGTAATCGCCGTCCCTCGGGAGCGTACCCAAGCGCTCCAGGCTCTTTGTATGCGAACGCTCAACCGCTCTGGGTTCCAGCATCACATCGCATCATCACATTACATCAGAGATTTAATGCTACACACCATCTGTTGGTGACAAATCTTATGATAACAGGCAGCACTTTAAGCCTTACATAGATTTTTCATGAAGCCTCACTAATTTTAGACATCAGAATATGAAACCAGGGGATTTAAATAATGGATTTGCTCCAATCTGCTCTCATTTGATCAACAAATTGCTTCCTGTATGATGATGCTTATCCACTACACACCAAATGGAATGAGACACAAGCTTGTATTTTATATTATACAAGATAGAACCATAATCTACCGTAGAACGAGATTTTCACTATATTTTCAGTCATTCAGTAATGATGACATCACATAAATAGACTTCCCTACACTGCCTATATTCGATGTTCTAAACTATGTAAATTTAAACATGTTTGCCCCATATGGAGGTAACATTACCTGATGTGAAGAGGTTCTGTGAAGAATCTTTTAGTTTTAATTTGATAAATAACTCTCTTATTTCCAAGAAAAGCTCTCTCCCACCTGTATTTACTTCAGACTTTTATCCAGTAGTTCTCTAGCTGAAGAAGGAGAACTCATCTTTCACACCTAGTGTGTTTCGCATCTAACTAATCAGAGATCTTAAGGAATTTTTGTAACCAATCATAATGCAGAAGAAAGATAGGAAGTTTAACCTAATGTCACAGTCAGTTAAAAAAAAACCCTTCCACTTCTTTTTACTCACAAGTCACATACTCTAATACTTTGTTGGACCGCCTTTTGCTCTGATTCACCGTCGAATGTTTTCGATAAGCTTATGCAATGTCACAACGTTTATTTCTGACCAACGTTACATTAATTTCCCTCTAAGATATTGTACTGATGAGGTGAGAGACAGCCTAAAGCCTACTTCAGCACATCAACCCAAATATTCTCAATGAGCTTAAGGTCTGGACTCTGTCGTGGCCAATCCAAGTGTGAAAATAATGTCTTACTGGCATTTCACTGCATATTATACTATTTATGGCTTTTTATGTGACAAATAAAATTTGAATTTGCTCCCTAAACCTTTCACAATTTGAGCCAGATGAATCCATCATCGATGGAAAAGCCTGGTCATTCAGTACTGTACATTCTACGGTGGCCGAGAAGTGCAAAACAAAATAACAAAAGCGAAAACAAAATAACAAAAGCGAAAACAAAATAACAAAAGCGAAAACAAAATAACAAAAGCGAAAACAATATAACAAAACAATATAACCAATATTTGTTATATTGTATTTGGTTTTGTTATTTTGTTTTAGGTTATGTTATTTTGTTTTTGAATTTGTTATTTTGTTTTCCGTTTTGTTGTTTTGTTTTCATTTAGTTATTTTGTTTTTAAAATTGTTATTTTGTTTTCGGGGTTGTTATTTTGGTTTGCACTTCTTGGCGACCGTAACATTCAGGTACATAAGCTGACCTTATTTTCGGGTACATAACATTGCTTAGACCCTAGATCATAACATTGTCTCTACAGGCTTGTACAGTAGGCACTAGCATAATGGGTGTATCACTTCATCTGCTTGCATCTGGGTGCATCAGTTCTCATCCATGTAAACAGATAAGTTGGAATCTTTACATATTGTCCATGTAAACACAGTTACTGTCACTAGACAGTTATTCTCTAGAAGTGGGTTATTCTACAAAAAAGCATGTTTTGAAGTATTTGTTGCAACTGATGACTGCAAAAATGTATTTATATTTATTTAATAGTAACATTTAATAATGGGGATTGCTCATGAGACAAGTTGTCACCTACAGTAGCTATGAAAAGTCAAGAGACTTTTTTTTTCATATTAAAGTTCTGGAAAATGCAGACTTTGTTGTTTGGCAGAAAAAAAGTACCAACCATAACAGACACTGAAAATGGAAACTTCTTCTATTAACATTGACTTAAAACATTCTTACAGAAAGAATTATTATTTGGAATTATTGAAATATAGAAAGTATTATTTTTTATGATAATGCTTTCTGATTTTTTTTTGTCCTGTCAAAGCTGCCATTATAAAATAATGACTCAATACCCTCTGACCAGTCAGATTACAGAATTCAACAGTGCTGTGCTAAAGAGCTGAATCCTCCTTATTCTCCAAGTCGATCTTTATTATTTTTTTCTCACTTTGAAAGGACAGGCGTTGGAGTGATGTTTATTTAGTACCGCCCAAAACACAATAGGAAAGTTCTGAACTTTCACCACAACAACAAAACGAAAAATATTCATTTATTTTTGTACCAACCCCAGAATGAAAGGTTTATTCACAAGCCTGCATTATTTTAGTTCCACTTTTAGCATTTAGTATTCAGTCAAGCTGTTCTGAGTCGTTTCTAATGACCGAAAGAAGTAAAGTATGCAGTGTTATGAATCATATTTTCTGTTTGTGTCTGTGCTCCTGAGAGCGCGCAGTGAGGAGTGGGAGTGGGAGTGGGGTTTCGGTAATTATGCACAGAGAGACGACGTTCAGCACACAAACACTGAGAAAGAGAGCAATTTTTTAGGAGAGAGAGGGAGATTATGCATGACAATGTGCTTTTGTGGCACCAATAAAATAATTAGCAAAAAGCTGCCATTAAATTATTGAGAGCGTGCTCTTGTTGGACCTGCCGCCGAGATAATCATCTGTAACAGGATCGACTGTCAATAAAGGAGAATTTGTTAAAACCTTTAAATTGTCCTCTTAAATTGTTATTAATTGGGAATATTATTACTAATGATTAAAATAACTACATAACATATATGAATAAAATCTATATTTTTTTCCCTAGCAGCGTAGCCACATAGTATTGTTAAGTATTTATTTATTTTTGTTATTTTATTTTCGCTTGTTTAGACAGCCCTCTGTTTCTCTGGATGAGAGGAATAATGGCTCGTTGTGAAATCGAGTGTTCGGGAATAAAGCCTAAACTAACGCCAACAGGAAAACCCACAGAGAGCTCCACATCCCACCTCACCTTTTCCAAATCATCAAGATTACCGCCTCACATGAGCATCCTCACTTCACCCTCACCCATACAGCGTTTAAGGATGTTTAGATCACTCGGGGGTCTATACATGCGTGGAGTTTCGCCATGTTCTCCCCGTGCCTGGTGGGTTTCCTCCAGGTACTCTGGTTTCCTTCCACAGACCAAAGACATGCAGATTAGGTTAACTAGCACGTCCAGATTGTCCGTGTGTGAATGAGTGTGTGTGCATGCTTGTGCATCCTGCAATGGGTTGGCATCTCGTCCAAGGTGGACCCCACCTAGTGCCTCGAGTGTCCAAGGATATGCTCCAGGTCTAGTGTTAATTTACGCCTACAGGAAAGTCGTAAAAAACCCACACCTGAAAATAATGACAAAAAATATTTGTTGATTAACTTTTTTCCTGTCTTTACTGCTCCTATTATTTTGTAGTAAAAAAAAATGGACATGCAGCAGTTGTTGTGCTGGTTAAAAATAAATTTAATTAGCTGAAAACATCGGATGAAAAGATAAATTTTAAACATTAAGGTAATTATTTTGTGAAAAACTAAAACAAATGGTTTTGGCTTACCTAGTTTGACTGTAGGTTTAATTAATCATTTTATGTAAAAATTTTAATAAAAATTTAACATTTTTATTGACTAAAACTAGACTAAAATGCCCAGACTTTTAGTCAACTAAAACTTGACTAAACAAAAGGATAAGATTGATGAAATATGATAATACATTGAGGTCAATAAGTATTTGATCACCCTGTGATTTTGCAAGTTCTCTTACTTAGAAATCATGGAGGGATCTACAATTTTCAGCAGAGGTGCATTTCCACTGTGAGAGACAGAATCTAAAAAGAAAAATCCGGGAATCACATTGTATGATTTTTTTAACAGTTTATTTGTGAATTACTGTATCAAATAAGTATTTGATCACTTGAGTCAAAAAATTTTTATATTTGGTACAGAAGCCTTTGTTAACAATTACGGAGGTCAAACGGTTCCTGTAGTTCTTCACCAGGTTTGCACACACTGCAGGAGGGATTTTGGCCCACTCCTCCATACA
>JAQQZS010000038.1:3678115-3703464 GCA_030068045.1 Platyallabes tihoni
ATCGGTTCCCGGTATCGGGGGACTTTTAACGAGTACGAGTACTTTAAAAAATGTGGTATCGAGGCCGATACCCGATATCGGTATCGGTGCATCCCTAATATTGTTTGGCTTATATGACATGTTATTAAAATGGAATTAACTACACTTGTGTCAATCAGTACTCCATAACAGTGACTATTATTAATGCATATTGAATTAAATTACATTTCTGAAAAAAAAGATAAAAAGTCAAATCAGTATACAAATATACAATTCTTTTTGCACCATTGCTCATTTTTTTACTGTTTACCCCAACGTCAAAATATAAAAGGCCAGAATTATAATTACTGTGTATGTGTGTGTGTGTGTTGTAGGTAAAGGGGAGCAGGGGAAGCCGTACCCACTTGCAGAGGATGAGTGTGATGACACGGTGTACAAAGAGAATGGCTTTAACATCTACGTGAGCAACAACATCGCATTGGATCGCTCGCTGCCCGACATCAGACACCCCAAGTGAGTAAATGTTGTCCGATAAACTTTTATTAGTCTGTTTGTTAGTAACTATATTTTTTTATTTCCGAACGCTTTCACAATGTTTTTCTATTAAATATGTATTACAATTAAGTAGAGTGGCTTGCATTATAAGTAAAGTATTCACTCCACCTAACCCTCACCGCCCCCCTGTCTTTAACTATTTTGCATTTTTTTGCAACGCTTTATAAAACAGTCTAAGAGGAAGTAGTATAGTTTCCTAAATTATTTACAAAAAAAAAAAAAAAAACAAGACTTGCTTTGAGTCGTCACCTTTAAATTAGTTCGTCTGCAATCAGTCGATTGCACTTGTATTTACCTCTACCTATGTTTATTTGCCAGGCACTTCAGAGTTGAGTCCGTAGTGTGTAACTGAGGGTTAATTGCATCGCTCTAGAGTCAAACAATTGTTCTCTAGCAGTCATTAGATTCAATCTAACAATCTTCCAATCACCAGTGTAGAGCGTTAAACACTGACCCTGTTGCCATTACCAGCTTACTCTATATTTTATTTCATCTACCTATTTATCTACTACTCCCCTCTGTGTGACCCCTGTCTCAGAATCATGAAGCAAACTATTATTTTTACCTGCGAACAACCCAAACTTACACATGAAGCCATTTTTAAACCTGTTCCGTGTGCTCAGTGTTGCATCATCTCATAGTCACATTCTTAACCAGATTAAAGAGCATCACGGCGCCCAAATGCGGCTCCAACCACCGTGCTTGTCAAAGCTTCCAGTCTTCAAAGTATCGATTCGGAAGTGAAACAAAAGGTTATAAGCAACACAAACGTGAAAAATGAGTGGATGATCTTGCTTGTGATTTAGGCATTTTGAAATCGTGCAATGCAGCTGCACTGCAGTATCCCGTACAACACGTCTAAATAGAAATGAGGAACGGAATCATTTTGGATCGATATCGCAATTCTTTCCCGTGTGGTAGGAGCAAATTGTCTGCTAAGTTTGTTTAGAGTTGTAACAACATCTGGGAAAAAAAAAACAAATAGAGATATTTATAACATTGTGATACTTAGATATACTTAGATAGAGTCACAGTTTAACCTAGAGAGGTGCTGTGGCAAAACTCGGGCCTCTGGATGACAGTCTATGGGATCAGTTGCTAAGGTGCTCTAAACTGGTTGATAGGGCGTGGCTTGACAGCTTCACAATGATCCTGAGCGACTAATTGGTTGCCTGAGCCCGCCCCCATGTTTCTATGACAACGTTCCTATGGAAGTTACCTTAGCAGGGAATGCAACTGTGTGCACTTCCTGTTTCAGTAGGGAACACCTTCACCGTAATATGTCAATGTGGCAAATTTGGTCACCCTTTGGTCACAAGGTCCTACTTACAGTATGACATTTAAATCTTTAAACATGTTTAGCTCTTGTGTCTCTTTATAGCCAATAATTATAGTAATTATTTTTAATAAAGGGTATTGTTCTTAGGTCTTGTTAAATATAGATTTCTTGGTTTGTAGTAATTCGTACAGATTTGTTTCAAAATTGTATAAATATGTACATGAATGCTTGTTCATTTTTTTACCTCAAGATTAAAACCGCGCTACTTATTTTGTCCTTTCAGTTCACTTCACACTAATGCTATTGAGCCTCTTTAATCTAAAGACATTATAGTCAAAGGTAAGTAAAGGCTAGTTGTGTATTACTTTTGAGCATATCACCTTGTTTCACACTCACTCTTTCAATAAACAAGCTCTGTGATGGACTGATCATTAGTTGTTCTCAGAAGAGTAAGCACTCTGCACCATTTGGTGCCCATGACAGCATTTTTTATTTATTTATTTTTTCCCATTCATGGATTTTCCCCCTGGCAGAACAAATCCTCTTCTAACTCGTGTAGCTGAGGGTCAAAGAGTTACAGTTCCATCGATAATGAAAGATCTGCTCTGGCCTCTTACGAGACAAGTGGAAAGCCAAGGATGGATCAAGAATGGAGTTCAGTCCTACTTTATCTTCAGGAAGGATGGTTTGGTTTGCAGTCTTTTGAAACACAAAGCACCTTTTGAGACTAGATCACAGCTGTGCTACCGCAATCCCCAATTCAAGCCTTGTTTCTGGTGCAGGTCTGTTTATTTTCAGGCCCTGTGGATGCGTGCAGCTCTGCATGCTGGATGTGGAACACCGCATTCATACAGCGGCCCGCCTCTCTCAAAAGCAGCTCAGAACAGCAGCGCGGACTGTTCCACATCTCATCTTTTCGTGCTGCAAAATTTCTGGGGGAAAAAAAAAAACAAAAACAATGATCCAGAAACGGGAGAGCGTGTGTAAACATGGCTCATTATGTGATTCAGTGGCTCAGCGTGGAGGCTGGAGTGAGTGTGTGTTACTGTGGCGGGTGACACACTGAGAGTAATGCAGCTATAAATTTGGTGTTTCGAACAGCGGGAAAATTTAAACATTTGTCATTCAGTGTGCACTGAGCTGCCAGTTTATATATCATTCATTACAAAAAAAACCTATGCAGACATCTTGCTATAACTGACGAGTTAAAAAAAAAAAAGAAGAAAGAAAAAAAAATCATTTTAAAATACCTACAGCAATACTGTAACGTGGTTTGTTCAAGGGACAGGATACAAGTGTGTTACATCAGCCTGTGGTTTGTTTTGGCCAAACCAGCAATCATCAACATAAGCCAAAGCACAGGCAGGCAGAAAGCATGAAAAAAAGGATAATCCATAATCATAACAAAACCAGTGAGTGTCTAATTTAGGAAACAAAGATAACTAAAACTTAAAGAAGAATGGCTCAGACTTAACAGAGAGGATGCATGTACTCAAACAATGAAGCATCAAGGCATAAATAGGAAAACGTTACTAGAAACCAAACACAATGCACTCAGACACAATCGTAAACCAACTCGGAAATGTTCTGCATGCTCAGTGAAGAAATACCTACAGTAAGAAATATCAGCTAAATGTACAGATTGTGCAATGACAAAGAAACATTTTCAGAGATTTTGCAGTCTCAGTTTTTGATTGTAGTTTTGTTAAAAATATTAAATTGATTTTAACAAAGCAACAATTAGGCCTTTACTGGGTGGGGTGGGGGGGGGCGGTTGGGGAGAGATGGGGTAAGTACTGAGAAGGTATGAAGGATGCTGACCAAGCTCTGCATGTTGAAATATTGAATATAAATCCAGCTGTATGAATTAATTCAAGAGAATCCAGAAAGGCTGTTTAACCCTCTTGATTTATTTCTGGGTCATAAACTGCCCAAGTTCATGCTCTGTATGTATTACGATGAGTATTTCCCCCTTCAAGGTAACTGGTCCACTCTTAATTCACTGGTTCACATAATGTACAGTAATGCTGATAAACGTTTCTCAGACTTTTTCACGTTTTTTCTTACTTGATAAATATGTGGTGCAGTCAAGTCATAGTTGGCTTTTATTGTCATTTAACCGTATGCAGTGAAACGAAACAACGTTGCTCCAGGACCAAGGTGCTACATACATACTACATAAATTAACAACATACTGTAAATTAACAAAACTAAATGGCTAACTAAGAATTCTAATTAGCTGACTAGCTGAGACTAGACAAATTGACATTTTTAAATTAACAGAAAACTGTAGTCCTGTACAAAAGAGACAACATGAAGTGCACATGTAAATGTGCAAACAGGAGTGACACCACGACAACAGGACGCATTTCAATACTTTGTGGTGATGAGGTAATGAGTTAAGGTAGTGGGAGGAGAAACGGTAAACATTCCTTGTACAGTAAGATGTTCACAGAAGATCACAGAATATGAAGTCGCCACTCAATCCTCAAAATGTGCCTGACCAGCAAAAGGAACTTTAAATATTTAATGGAATGCTGTATAAGCACATACAGTATGGTTGTGTTGATTAGTTGCCCATAAACATTTGGACATAAAGTATAGTTGTGGATCAAGGCTTAAATTTATATCCAGTGTTTGTAGAGCAAAAAATCCAACAGTCGTCGATTTTGAGCAGACCAACAGGATGCTTGAAAGGTTTCTAGAAATTTCTCGCTCCATTTTTTTATTATTATTTTTTTTTCTGAGGGACCGCAGTCAGAATCCAGTCCCATTACAGTATAAATGCTTCAGAAATGTGAAAAAGGATGAAGCATGGAGGGCAACACCTGCCTTCAGAAAGCCGTGTGATGAAAGAAACAACAGACAGACTGTCGCCACAGGGAGCAGACTGAGACTCTTCACACCGCACCTAAACCTCTACCTTGGTGTACTGTCTGTCCATGTCTCCCTTGTCAGCCTGGTGGCTAATTGGCTGATGTGGAGCCTCCTTTGACCTAGATTGTGGATTGTAACCTCTTTTTGATCTCCATAAATGTTACACACTTGTCTTTATATTTCTGTCTTCGTGACACTTTATCATTTTTCCCCTCTCTCTCTCTCTCTCTCTCTCTCTCTCTCTCTTTTTCAAAGATTTCCATCGTCATGCTATTTACACACCAGCATATGTTTCCATTACAGTTCTTCTCACCAGGGTTTGTTTTTGTAATCATCCTTTCAGCTAAGCTGTTTCTATTCACCTTTTAATTTTACTGTGTGAATATATTAAAGCCAGATCCCTTTAAGGCCGTTGTTTCTCCGGGTTCTGTGCGCAGGCTGTAAATAATGGGCCGTGTGTCAGCTTTGTCAGGGCGGTGAATTAGAGACTGGTGTGAGCTGTAAAGCGTTGCTTCATCTGCCACTTCAGTCTTTGTTGGAAGTGAATTAAGACACAGATTTCTGAGTGCTTTATTAGAGCAGGAGGGAGTGACGAAGCTTTTTAAACTGTGATTTATTATCAGAGATCCACTCAGCTCTTATTCCCATATACTCAGAAAGCTTGCCAGAGTAAATCCATTCATTACGAGAATGACACTGCTTTGGTCAAACAAACATGTAATCATGTAGCAGTTGATGGATCGAGAGCGTTTTACAGCCTCGCGCTTCGTCATCTTTATTTGTCTCTTTTTCTTCCCGCCTGTCAGCTGTAAGCAGAAGCTGTACCTGGACAATCTTCCCAACACCAGCATCATCATCCCGTTCCATAACGAGGGCTGGAGTTCTCTTCTCCGCACCATCCACAGCATTGTAAACCGGACCCCAGATCACCTGATCGCCGAGATCGTTCTGGTGGATGACTACAGCGACCGAGGTAAGCTCCAACGCCTCCATCTTTTTTTTTTCCTGCTGGGGTTTCTGAGTTATGAGTAATTTCAGAAGTAGCTTTGACTGTCTGTGAAGCTAGAATGGTAAATATTTACAGTATGAAAAATTCACACTTAGAAGCAAGTTCCAGAAACGTTACAGACGTCAAGATGACATGGCATAACGGCACACAGCAGCACAGCGAGCGAACGACGTGCGGAAGAACATGTCCTGCTGCTTGTGTATTCTTAGTAATAGTGTTTCACATTATAGAATGAAGGGAATGAAGACACGGATGACTCTGAATATCTGGATTTAATATTTGGACTCATAAGCCCGAAGCTCTCTGAACAGATTTTTGACCTAATGGGGAGAAAAAAGCACTCATTAAAAAAGTTTTGCTAGGAGCCCAGCTGTAACCTTGTTATACTTCTTGGAAAGACATAAAGAACCATTAGGCATTGATAGTGTTTAAAGTTTCATCTTCTTGATCTTCGTGATCTGATTGAATCGTCGATGATGGTAATGGTGAGTGTAATCATTGTAAATTAAAATATTGTATCAAAAGGTTGTGGCCTAAAGAAGGAAGTTAAGGTTATGTTTTTTATCGTATGCTGTAAGAACTCATTGATGCTGACGGTTAAAAAGCTTTATAAACTCATCCACCCTGAACCTGCACTGCGACAATGTGCAAATGTTTGAGTTATGAATAACCGGAACAATTCGGCATAAAGTGTGTTAGCATAAAGAGGCTGGGTTACGACAAGCCGCCAGAACAGCTTTAATGCTCCAGATTGTCATTGATTGTCCAGAGCCAGGAACGCAGTTTTTTTTTTTTTTTTTTGTTCAAAAGATCTTCCCTCACTCAGTGTTTCGATGATGGACATGTTGCTCCCATTGTGTTCGAACAGCTTCATGAGTGTGACGACCATGACATACAGTAAGATTTGTCTCCTCATCAAAACATTCAGTGATCCTTTATGTAGGCATGGCCGGCCGGGCACCATCCTGGAAAAGACCACATCAAATAGGAAGGTTTCATCAAAAAAAGATCATTTATCCTAATCAGCACGATTAGATGGTTTAGTTTGTGCGGTGACTCTCAAATCATGCCCGTAGAATAAATATAGCGTACGAGCTTCATCTATTTTTTTATTCTTTTTTTTTTCCTGTCTGATAATGCACAAAAAAAAAGATGTTTATTGTGCAGTGTATCATCCATTAAAGGACGCATTACAGTTCCATCTGCAGGAACTCCTTATTATAAACCACATTTTATTTGATTGTACTGGATTTAGGTGCTATTACTTTTTCTATTTGTTTTTTTTTCTTCTTCTTCTTCTTTTTATGCTGTGTGTGTGTTGTGTGTGTGTACTGCTTATCTGAATAGAGATGATCCGCAAAGAAATGTACCAAACGCACCAAAGTGATTATTATCCACATTAACAGGGATAAAGACCATAAAAGCACATTTACACCAAATTTAAATTCTATTGCAGCAGATATGAAACGTAATTTTGTATAATCTCTCCCAATATAACCATTTGTAAGTATTTAGTTTGGGGAAAACATCAGTAATTACTTAATTATATGATATCCATTCGGTTTTAATGTTGAAATAACAAGATCATATTTTATTTAATAACCTCTAACAGCAAGTTACATCAAAACCCATTAGAATTATTCTTACATTTTTATATCATATATATCTATATATATCTATATATATCTATATCTATATATATATCTATATATATCTATATATATCTGATTTTTTTTTGTCCAGTGTTTCTTTTTCTTTTTTTTCTTTCCTATTTTTTTTTGTTTTTTTTTTTACTCTGAAGCTCCTTCTACACAGGAGCGATGCAGGTGATCCACAGCTGGCAGGTGTCACCCTGTCCTTATCTCGACAGCACCTCTAAGGAAGCCTGTCCTGAGCCATCAATACCAGATAGAGAGACAGACAGGGAGGAAGAGAGAGGAAGAGTGAGCTAGGGAGAAAGAGAGGCAGAGAGCTCTTGTTAGTATACAGTCTGGGAAGGCCCTGACTGACAGACTGTCAGAATGTCACCACATTCCCTTCATACTAGTGTGATTGATTTACCTCTGATTTACTTTTTTTTTTCCCCTCTCACTGTGTAGGTCATTTTTTAAAAATCATCACATTAATATTGTTAAATGGGAAAGAGGGTAAAAAATAAACTGCCTGACTTGCCATGTCTGTTAGTGTTCATGTTTAGAGTCTTAACGCATGAAACACTAATGCTGCTTTTCATTTTAATGTGCTGAGTAATGTCGGTTCGGGCAGTGTTTGACCACACGTATGTTCGTAGTCATATGAAGTTAGAACAGAAGGCAGACATCTGGGCGGACGTAGCAGACCAGTGTTGGGGGACGTTAGTTTTTAAAGTAACTAATTACATTATAAAATGACTGTCTTCAAAAAGTAATCAGTTACATTACAGCGTTATTTTCTGGTAAAAGTAACTAGTTCGAGTACATTTCCGTTGCAGAAAATGAAAACGCCTTTGTGATTCCTCATGCATGTTGTTTTAGTCAAGACCTTTATAATTATTCTACCATCATAATTATTCTACCAATTATTCTATTCTTTCATTTTGTGAAGCTGCTTTGAGACAGTAGTTGAGACAACTACCGTACTAATACTCCTATCTCACCTACGCGGGTTCGCGCGGTGGCCGTAAGTACGGTTCATCATGATTCACCGTGAGTTTTGCCGCTGTGATTCCATCTTTCCGTGCGTCGGTCCTCGAATAGTCAAACCACATAGGTGAGATAGGGGTATAGCAGCAGGAATAACAAAGGGGGGTGTTATTGGTTACGGGGCTTGTAGGACGACTTTCACACACTAATGGATTGGGAATGACTGCTGTCTAGGTCACGGATTACAAAAACTGTCTGAATAACGGATTACATTTTTGAAAAAATAACTAAATAACTGAGTACTTAAATGGCAGATCTAATGCGTTAGATAACTCGTTACATCAAAAAAAGTAATCCAAGTACTCTAACACGATACTTTGTAAGGCGTTACACCCAACACTGTAGCAGACATACCTCATGTCTCGCATGCCTTTTTAAAAAAAAATACAAATCAATTATGCTGCCAGGTGTATAATGGTACACTATGCACTGTATATAACCTACAATACATACTGTACTGTATGTCTTTACACTTACAAAGAATGCATATGTTCATCCTACTATACCTTCTATCCTTATTATTAACGTGACCTTCCCTTTCACCTGATTAAAAGTTTACTGTACTGTATAGGCAGCAAAATCCAGTCTTGTGTGTCCCTTGTCTTTTAACCATTGTAGCATTATCTCTCGGCTTGATTGAGTACATTTTATAAAATGGCCTTTGAATGGTAAATGATGCATAACTATAATATGTCTGGAGAAGTTTTTTTTAAAGTGTTTGTTTTTTAATGCAGTCACAACCCACAGCAAATACAGATATGAGATTTTAAAATACAAACCGAAAGACACATTTGCACAGATACAGAAATGCATTTGGAGGAGGAGTTTGAGGCATGAAATATCTGAGAGCTGTTTCAGCAGGGGATTTAACACAAACACACACACACACACACACACATGCTTTGGGGGCTATGAGACATGTGTTAACGTGTTGAAGAAACAGTAAAATATGAGACCTTTAAAGTACAACAAGGATTTTTAGCGAGCAGATGTGATTGGGATTAGACAAATAGTTCATTACAAAAAAAAAATGTTATCAAGTGATTGTAAGTAATGCAAAGTATTATCATTTCTTTTAAGGTGAACTTTTTTCATTATACTTTATTCACAATCAACCTTGACTGTCCCCCCAAATACTAGTTCACATTCCCAGGTGTTAGTTAATTAAACTAAGCAGCACATGATTAACAGAATGATTGCAGAGGGCCATGCATAAGGATGAGGGGGAATATACAGTCCTAAAATTAGAAGACCAGAAGGACCAACCTCTTTCAAATCATGTCCGATTTATCATAATGAAAATGTCAAATGAATCATTTACAGTAACATTTGCAAAGGTGTTTTGAACTTGCTGATATTAACTTGACCCGCATTTGATATTTTTATAATGTTTGACTTAAAAAGTTTGAAAGCATTTAAAGTACAGTTTGTCGCATCATTTTTAAGATTATTAATAGAAATGTAAGACAATACTTACTTCAATACAGTCAACATTTTACAGTATGTAGGGAAGTAAAGTATTATTAAATTCATGTTTTATAGAAAGGAAAAGAAAACTCGTCTTATTGTGAAGTAAAGTATGGCTCAGGGGTTAAGGCTTGGGCTTCTTGTTTAAATTCCAGCAGTGCCTGGGTTTAACTTCCATATCCTTGAGCTGAATCTTTAACCTTCAAGTGTTGAGTTGTATACTGTCTCAACTGTACAGTATGTCACTTTTGGAAAAAGGCATCAGATACAGTAAAAATACTGTAGATACGGGTGATTGATGACACATTCTCTTTGATGTACATCAAGTCCCACTGACCCATGGAATTTTATTCACATCTTTTAAATGTTGTCTCTTACCACCAAGGTGTACAAGAGCCGCCCGAACTCTATATAATTCGCATGGTCGGACAAGGTGAAATGTTCAGAAATCCTTAATCCGAAACAGTCACGCCGAGCTAGCACCTCACCCTCATTAAATCTCTCATTATACTTGGGCTCCAAACTGAATTCGTTCCATGCGGCTGTAGGTAATTGTCCTGTAATGAAATGTCCTCTTTATTGAAGCTCACTGTGTCGTTCAGGGGACGATGACGACATTTTACCCCAGAAATCCTCATTTATGCACAATAGTCTCACCAATTTAAATGTTAGCTGGATATAAAACTCTGCACATCTATGTGAATATACCTAATTTAATTAGAACAGTCACTGAGTACTTCAGCGTAACTTTAGACCACTTTGTAATGAATAGGAATTATGTATAATTATATGACCATAAATACTTGATTGTGATTGGTCAGAATTTATTAGCAAATGTTCCATTACAGCAGCTCTGAAAGTAATGCAGCTGAAAAGTGCACACAGGCACTTGCAAAGGAGAGAAATAGTTTGTAAAAAGTGTGCATGATTATTGGTGAAGGAGATATGACATTTATATAACTTTAGATAATTAGAGACATGTCTACTTTGTCAGCTCTTTGTAACATTAAGTTTTTTTTTTTTTTTGGTGCATTATTAACCTGAAGTGAGAAGAATGTTATGTAACTGCTGTAACATAAGTGAGAATAGGAATACAAACTTTATAGACGTTGTGTAAACATTAACTGTAATTGTAAATGGAAAAAAAAAGTATGATCTGGTTCTCTGTAATTCTTATAAAACTGTACTCAAATCTGCTTTTCAGAAAAACAATCTGAAACAGACATCATTACATCCCTATGTCACTGATTATCGTCCTAGAATATAATAGAATTATTTTCCTAGAACAGAAATTAATGAGTCCTTCGTTGAACATATCTAACCTGATCGTGAACCATAAGTGAAGCCCACCTGCTGTGATTTTATACTCCCAAAAACACATACGATGCTCTAAAAAATTAAACATGACAACCGCTTCTATTTGAGCCGCTTTAATAGATGTAATAGATGAACTACTCCCCGAGGACCTAATGTTCTGAGAGAGAAATACCAGGAAGAGATGAGCGTCTGGCTTCACACTGTTTGTGTTTTCACCTTAAAAGAGCAGAATGTGTGCGGATTATTGATTAGCCTCCATTTGCCCTTTCAGCTGCAGCACTAAGCATTAATTAGTGTGCTGTTATGGATTCTCGGATTAGTTCTTCATAAGCATAAACAGAATACTTGCAAAAATGCACTATATGAATGCACGCCCAGACGCACACAGATTGTCACTGAGCGATTGCTTTGCATTGCCGTACGTTTTTTTATTTTTTTTATTTTTTTGTGTTTATGACTGAAGCGGATCTTGTAGCCCGGCCATGTTTCCTGTCTGAATGCCCTTGACTCATGAATGAAAAGAAATGCTGACTAATAATACGAGCTCCTTGGGAGGCGAGGTTCTGCGAACCTGTTGTGACACAGACAACCGAAATTCTGGTGATTTGCTCCCCAAGACGCGTTGAGTGGTTCACGATTAAAGACAGCGTAATTATTACAATCAGGCTGAAAGCTGACACCTGCACAATGTGAGTCAGTTCAGTCTTTCAGCACTCTTTACAGAATCGTATTGAAAAGCGTTTGGCTCGACAGCTTTTTATCAACTGCTCCTGCAACACTTTATACTGTATATATATATTTTTTGCACTTTTAAATAACTGATACATTTATCAAAAATTAGGTGTAATGCAGTTCTCTGCGAACCTCTACAACCGACTAAAAAAAACTGATTTCATTATTAATTATGGGAAAATAAGCACAAGATATACAGTACAAGGGGCTTCTGAGCAATAAGAGATTCAGCATATTAACTTTTGGCTCAGGAAGGAACTTATGTGCCTTACGCTGCCTGGATCATGATCAGGCTGATCGATGTTCGGAAGCTTACGCAAAGCATTTCAGTCATTATTTGGCCAGAGGCATTGCTTGGAATGAAATTTTACCCGAGGAGATTAATGTACGGAATAAATAGTTTCTTCTTAATTTATCGATCGAGCGAGCAACCGATTAAAAAAAAAAAAAGACATTCCCCCTGCTGCTTTAGAATCAACCACTATTTAATGAATAAAAATGTGGAAACTAATGTATGATCTTAAAAACTATGTCTAACTTTATACCTAACTTTATTCTAAGCCTTTAGCCTAATAAGCCCCATACTGTATGTCACGCCACCATTAGAAATGGAAGATTGGAATTCATTATTAACCAGATGTGTGTAAATCTGTCATCTCTATAGGATGTTAATCTGATAATCTTGATAATACAACCAAACTGGCAATCTCAGGCAAACAATTTCTACATCTACAGTTGTAACCTAGTCGGTTTATGGAAAAACAGCAATATTGGCAAGAACATAGACATTTCAATCATCCACATCACCGGAGCCTCGTCATCATTCCTAACCCGACTCCAGCTTATACTGTACAATAAATAAACCCTTATGGCTGGCTGGTAGGTTTGGGTGATTTGTGACATTTTGTCATACTTAATTTCAACCTTGAATTGAAGTAATCTTGCCAACATCAATGATTAGTTTTTTCTTTTTTCATAATTCTGTTAATACTTCAAAACAAAGTGGTTAATAATTCCCATTCATTTACTGTCTCCCTAAAAAGACACTACCACGTTTATAGTCACATCACCAGCCTGTGACATGGAACTTTAGTTTAGTTTGCAATGAAATTGACTGAAAAAAATATATAACTTGATATTCGCAAGAGGAGTAAAATAATATAATTCATCACATTGTCGATATTAAATTATCATATTGGCCAAGTTTAGTGCTGCTGTGATTGACAGGGGAGGCGGCTCAGCTCATTTTACTCTCTCGGACTGTCAGGATTTAAAATCACAATCACACAACAATGGAGTGAACAGGGGGCTTTTCTGTATCTATTAGGCTCATGTGTATTCCGCTGTGGCGAGTAACCCACAGTCGGATCTAAGAACAGCGTTTACCGCATGAGGAAATCACAGATATCAAGCTAGCAATTAAAACATGTTTAGACAGAAAGACTCAGCGTCGTTTATACAACTGTGTGTTTCTCTGATCGAACTCTGCAGTAAGACTAGACGAGGTACGCAATGGTTTTGGATCATTTTTATGGAAATGTAAATCTGTATTTTTTCTAAAAGTGGAAATGCCACGTTATGTTATAGGCAGAAAATTTTAATGTTGTGAATGTTTACACAAATTCAGATGCTGCAACATCTGACAGATGGCTGAATAAAATATAAATGCTGTGCCGCTGTTCCTGATCATCCACAGTAAGTATTTTGATGATTCTGGATTATTAATATTATTGTTATTATTAGATGCATTTTTTAAGCCGTTATTTATAAAGAAACCTTGAGGATGTAATTTTTTTTCACCTGCCGGATGATGATAATTGAGGTTTATTGTGTTCGGTGGTCTGGGGACCGAGGTTGATACGAGTGCTGTCTTCACACGGTTAGTGTGCTTAAACCAGATAAGCCCTCTAAAGATGTCCTTGGGTGTTCTGCTGTCTCTGCAAGGCTTCCTGGGAAGTGGTGGCAAAGGCCAGAATCTCTCGGAGCAGCCCAAGGTGGGATTGATTCGAGTGTGTAAAAAGAGACAGTGATGGACTGTTTGGCGCTTCAGCTCCCCTGTGGCATCGGAGGTTAAAGTAAAATCGAATTCTGTCATTGCCCAGCTTCAGAAATGTTGTCAATAGGCATAAGCGTCCGGCGTTCCAGTTCCCATCAAAATCTGGGGGGGGTGTACAAAGACTGGCTGATGATATTAGCACTATGACACTATGGTACACACACACACACACACACACACTACATCAAGACACTTTCATGTTAGGGGTTTGTGCGCGTCAGAGAAAAGCTAGCAACCTTACCACTTCATAAAGAGAAAGTTAAAAAGAAGATGTAGGTTTGTGTTGGCGATGATGATGATCTTATGGTCAGAAGTACGTTTAGAAGCTCTGCCAATTTCAGTCATATGATGCAGCTGAGACGAAGAGCAAAAATAACTTTCTCAGCTCTTATTCTGACTTTAGACTTTAGATGTCTATTACTTTTTATTTTTATTAATTAATTTATTTTTCAATTCACTTGACCATAAGGCTTTTTGTTGCTTTGGAAAGCCTCCCTCACACCCTCATCCTTATATACACAGATGGTATGCGTACTCTCCAAAGCTCTTATGGCCCAATCTGCTCACCTTTGTGCCCTGTGGAGAATCGCTGGTGGAAACTGCTATTTTGAAGCTTTCTTGGCTAATAAAAGCTTAATTAGAAAACGAGGCTAACGTGATCACGCTTGCACAGTTCAGCCCATCTGCCCGCGCGGATACGCAGGAGGACCACACGAGGACCGGCAGCACTGAATCAGATGCCTCCCTCAACCTTGACTTGCAGACCTCCTGCGCAGTTCTACTAAGGCATGTCCTAGTTCTCCTCATAATGGGCCTTGTTTACCCGGCTTTTCCTAGAGTTGTGTGCAAATGTTTACGAAAGCCAGACTGAAATGAAATGTCCTGCCAGATTGATAAAAGTTGCGCCTCCTCCAGGCTCCTCCATGCCGCAGCTGATTTACACTTAGTGGCATCTAGAAAACTTCGCAAAAGCTGAAAATGGCAACAGGGGTAGTGGAGGAGCTCCTCATAAAAGTGCTGCACACCAAAGTTTCTAGTAACTTCTGCAACCTTGTTTTTTTTTCTCTTTTTATAGAGAGCCTCTACTTTTGTCCTAAATTTGTAGCTAAAATTGGTGTGTGCAATCCCTATATACAATTTCCGTCATTTTTTCGACATGTATATATTTAATTTCAATATGATTATTCGAGGTTCAGATTAGTGCCTTTATACTTAAACTCAGAAGCACAAGTGGACATTTCTGTCATAAATGCACTTGCGAATGGTTTTTAAACCAGTGTTAGGAATTTTTAGTTTTGTGTTATTCACAAAACACAAGTTCATGTGGGGTTTTGTTGTTTTTATCATTATTAGTCTGTATTTTATGCTTTATTTAAAAAATAGTTTTTTCTTAAAAATCAGGAAACATCAGGTGTGTAAAGCGGAGCTGGGTGGGTGGGTGGACGGCTGTTGACGTTTCAGTCTCATTATTAAACAGCCATCAATCCAGTCACAAGAAACGCTGTTTGATCTTGGTGTGTATGTTTTCTTCTCTCTCTCTCTCTCTCTCTCTCTCTCTCTTTCTCTGTTTTCGACACTGTCAGGGTGTCTGTGTGCTTAAGCCTTTGCCAAATAAGGGTTGAAAATATGTGTGTGTGTGTGTGTGTGTGTGTGTTGTGTTGACCCTGTAGAGTTGTGTGTGTTGTGAGCCTTGGGCTTGAGTGTTATGGGCTCTATGAGAGTTCATTCATCAGTTCATAATCTGAATACTGAATGCATGGATGATGATAAAGATGATGATGATGATGATAACGGTGATGATGGTGACGACGATGATGATGTGGAAGGCTTTACAGTTTTTTGTGAGCTGGAGTAAGACATGCAGATTTTACATCTTGAGAGAAAGAGAGATAGAGAGAAGAAAAGACTATGCCAATACCTGGGATTTAATTAATTTTATTATTCTTTTTTTTTTTTACGATATGTTAACAAAGTTAATCAGTAAATGAATGGATCATTTATTATTACAGTATGTTAGCTACCATTTAATTCAAGGCTACAAAATCATGGAACTGTGCAACAACTTCCTCTGCTCAGTGGGTCGAGCTAATAAATCAATGGATTATCCAACTTTCTAACCCTTCTCAGTCTTGGACTATAGAACCGCACCATTTACACATCTCGTCTTCACACACAGTTGATTTCACTTGTCCCAGGCTAGGTAATTACCAGAGTGTCAGGCCTGGAGTTTAACTGCGTAAACCTCAAGTCCTCTGACTTCCCTGGGTTTACAATGTCACATTTATCGCAGAGTTACAAGCTTTCGTTGCTTTAACTCGTCTCACTACACATAATGTCATCTCGAGGCAGGAACAAAAAGAAGTCAGTCATCGGCAAATCTGCTCCGATTAGCCTTTGAACGTTTTTTTTTTTCCCTTCTTTTTGATATACTGTAGCCTACATTCTTTTTTAACTCGCTAAAAAAACTCGTGTCCATTTTATATATATATTTTTTAAAGTCTGTATCTGTTCTAGATTTGTTCTGTAGTTACCAAAAGGTTGAATAAGATTGTTGTGAAGTCGTACTGACAGTGTGACATACTGTACCACCAGAGCTCTAACCATCATAAGGTTGTCAGCCAAGGACAAGGAGTCAGTGGAGCTTAGAGCAGGAGGAGCGCGAGAGAGCATGACTTTGTTCTTCATTTAGCTGCTGGAGGTCGTTTGAAAATTTCTACCCAGCCGAAGCTTTTGTGGTGCACATTATTTAGTGTCCAGTAGAGTGGATGACACTGAGTCACTTATAGGGTTTTGAAAAAAACAATGCATTTCAAATATTGAAGCAAAAATATCCTGAAATAGGGTCATTATCACGCTCGGATAAACAAGGATGAATAGTTCAACATTACTGCGTATATAACAGTCCACGTCAATGGTCAATATTATTAACTAGTGTAAGTACCCGTAGTTGTCGGGAAAAAGATTGTTTTCCCGGACTATTCCTATTTTTTTCCCGGACATGGACTATTTTTCAGAAATAGTTGAAACGTTACAGCTAAAAAATAATCTGCTGATCTTTAATGTAATCAGTGATATTATTATTATTTCAGGTTGAAGTCCACGTACATGTCTGTCGGCCTATCTCTCTGTACGGCAGAACTCTTTGTCTAACTTATTAATACAAAGAAATCACATTTTGTAGGGTTGAGTATCTTACACCTTGTTTACAGAAGTTGTACTTCTTTCGTCGTCAGACCTGTTCGGTAATCGGAGAGAGAATCACAGATGAGAAATCAGAAAAGTAGATTTAGGATAAAGATTAAATTTTGTCTTAAAACATGTTCAAATTCATCATGTTAAAATTTACTTATACCACTTCAGCGCTGTTATTTCAGGAGTGAAAATATGAACTAATCCCAATTAAACTATTCATATTTTGATTCGTAATTAATATCTATTGGTGCAGGTGTGTGTTTATATTGAACAAGTAGCTTATTTTAAAATTGATTATTAAATCTGGAACATAACTGTTCATAACATCGCTTTTACTCAACATTTAGATTTTGCCAATTTTGTTTGATCAAAATCAGAAAATTTTCTGAGACTGATTCGGGTCGGATATAAAACGAAAATAAATAATTGTGAATCAGTTCTGACCAATGTCCAGACAAAACCTTTCTTACTGTATATCGATTTAAACAGATAATGCTATTGTTCTATTCTTCCGATAAAACAGGTTCTATCGTGTTGGTCAGTGTATCAGGACTGCTGACTGCTAAATGCCTCTCATGCCTTTGGCGAAGTGTTGAATAAATACTGAAAAACAGTCACTGAAGCTGAAAGTCTGAGTAATGAATTGCTGAGTAATGAAAAGCCAGTTCCAGTTTGTGATTTACACTTAGGGTCTGATTTACTAAAAGTTTGTGTGTGGTGGGAAAAGCATGCGCAAACTCGATAACAGCCATAAAAAGTAGTGCAGGCTGATTTACTAGCAGGGTCTTTGGAGAATTGCGTCTTTCCTTTGAACGAAATTGAAAGCACTAAGTGCAGTTCGAGTTTTGCCTTTAGTGAACATGCAATTTAGGACATTTTAGGGCTTTTTTTTAATCAAAAAGTGCAAAATCCTGCATCATATGCTTAAAAATTGTAATAATAAATAAAACATAATAATTTTCTATATATTACATGGCAAAAGTGGTTAGTGAACATGATTTACAAAGAAATTACTAGTCTGCATTCCATCACATATATATATATATACAGTATGTTAAAACATAAACCGATCAGCCATAGCCCTAACACCACCACCAATTGAATAGACTTGATTATCAAATATATATATATATATATATATATTAGTAAATTAGTGACAGGTTCACGGACACCCAAGGATCATTCATGCCTGTAGGGTTCAAAAGGCAGTCCATCAGATCCAGATCCAGAAAAGCCAATGCAACACAAATTGGTGAAAAAAGGCAACACTGGCCACGACAGAAAGATATCAGAACACCCAGTGTATCACGTCCTGCTTCACATGGGGTCCAGCAGGCAAAGAGCCCAATGTTGTTGACCCGGCCTCCAAACTCCCCAACACTCAAAGGATTCGCACCTGATATCCTGGCGCCAGAGACCACAGCACACCTCCGGAGTTCTTCTGGAGTCATGGTCCGAGGGGTCAGAGCTGCACTTACTGTAAATGTCCTTTGATTGATTAGATACAGACCCATGATTTTGTAATGGGGTGTTTAACCAAACACATTGACATGATGGTCTATGGAATGGAACTTTGGTAAAAAACTAATTAAACAAAATAAATACACTGAAAGCAGATAATAAAGAAAACAACAAAAAAGTAACATTGCATGAAAATCAAACAAGCAACCAAATAAATAAGCAAATTCTCTGTTGTTTCTCAATTTTGTTATACATGTTTATCATGTCTGCATAATTATGTACAAAATCATTCAGTATTTCCCTATATAACTTAAAAATGTATAAATAAATAACATTACAGGAGAATATATGCATGGCTATAAAGAAAAAATATATAATTTTACATTATACATATAACATTTCACTGCATATCGTACTGTGTATGGCTGTGTACTGTATGTGACAAATAAAATTTTAATTAGAATTTGAGATTCTGAGTAACTACACATAAAGCTTTTTTTTTTTTACACAGAGATCATAAACTTTTAAATATAATGTACAATACATTATTTGAGAAATGTAAACGTCATAATACTTTTTATCCAGTAACTTCCCATTTTTGCCAGTAAACTAGACTACTACAGTCTAGTAGAGATTTAAAACCTCCTACCCAATCAGAGCACAGCACTGTAAAACCCACCCAATAGCTTTTGGTAAATGTGGAAGCAGCACTGTAAAACCCAGAAGGGGTTGAACTTAGTGGCAAAATAAATTTTTTACTTTTTACATTTATAATTTTTTCTGGTTTGTGTTTTATTTATTTCAATTAAAAAAAATTAAATTAGTTTTAAATATATATTATTATTTTAACCCTGTCCAGGGTGTACCCTGCCTCGTGCTCGAAGCTTCCTGGGATAGGCTCCAGGCCCCCCGCGACCCTGAATACAGGATGAAGCGGTATAGAAGAAGAAGATTATTATTTTATTAATCTTTTTTTTTTTTTTAGATGACTCTATTTCCTTAATGGTCGGGTGTAAGGAACAGCGTAAGGAACTCCACTGCAAACCTGGCTCGCTTGAGTCTTCTCTGAAACAATAAAATTAACTGGCTATTAGCGCAACACCGGCACTTTCATCACTCCAGCTCTCTCAAGCAGAGCGTTTGTGATGCGTTCAAGAGAATAGCAAGTTTGGTGTTCGAGATGGTCACTGATTTCAACGCCACACAATTCTATGCATATTATTCATCTAGATTAACTGTGATGCTATGGGATACTTTATCCGATTAGCCTAATACTTTGATGGAATGATAAAGGATAGTTTTAGAGTTTTTTGTCTGGTAGTTGTTACTCAAATCAGTGCTATATTTTTATCTTCCTGATAAGAGATTGTTACATTACCAATAGATATCCTTTGGCAAATCTCGGTAGTCTCCCAGCTGGTAAGCTTTAAAGAGAAACCCTCTAATAGGATTCGCTACTATTTCAAAATCAGGGCAGGTTATCACTAAGTCCAGCCAGCTAGAAGGAAAAAACCATTATCATTATCTTATCGATTTGGTCCATCCTTAGAGCAAAAAAGGGTTGACAAAAAATGTCCTCGTTCCAAACAAACAGCCCCGATGATTTACCAAGTCTCCTTGTACCGCAGTCAAATTCATCACTATTTAGCGGAGCAGAAGCAAAGTGCTGTGCTGCTGCTCAATACAAAGCCATTACTGCCCGGTAGAAATCGAGTGACATCTCAGCTGAGAGAAAGTCACCGTCATGTGGGAGTGTGAAAGCAGCCATGATGGATGTTACACAAAAGTAATGACTGAACTTGAGGGCTCTGCTCCATCGACAAGGACGAGTTTGAAGCCATTGTGTGGTGATATGTCATCAAGTGCTTGTTTCACTCTGTATTGTCAGCAGAAAATCGAGCCGGGAGAATACATTTACTGCTACGTTCGCAGCCATGAGAGAAACTCCCAAATTGAATACATCGACAAAACACATATTTATATAATTTTCGCCTGTTTAACAAGCCCCTACCTGGTGCAGTTTCTCCACTTTGAAGGTAAACAGATGCCCGGTAATAAATATCATGCAACTTTTGAAAAGGTTGAATATGGAAGTTGTTTGTTTCCGCCATCTGTTGCCAGCTCTGCCGGTCTCCAGATGCATCACAACCTGCCCTGAACACTTCTGATTGTGTAATGAGCTGATAATTATAAACAGCAGCAGCTCAATTCCGTCCAGCTGCTAAGATCAACACGAGAAGTGTTTCAGATCGGCAGTGTGACAAACAAACCCACAACAATCCTTCATCTGGATACGCAGTGAATCCTTCTGTCCTGCTCACTTATCTGTAAATGTATGGGGTCAAGTAGTATATTTTTGTGCCTAGTCTGGAGCATGATGAATCTTCTACAGATCTCTGAACAAATTGCAGCACCGCATTGTACATTTTTGTTTATAATGTGAAAAGCTAAAGGAAAAACCCAAAGCAATTAACCTCCTAACATGGGCTGCGGTACATACAGTACTGTAAGCGCCGGCCTGACAAAACTGTGCTCTATAATAATTGTTTGGCTAAATATACAATACTGTGCAAAAGTATCAGGTATACTATTATCTTTAGGAGAAGTTTTATGTATGTTTATCATGCCTGCGTTATTATGCATAACATAATTTAGTATTTCCAAACATTTTAAAATGAATAAGTAAATGACATTAAAGAAGAATTTTTGCATGTCTGTAAAGAAAGCAACATATTACATGACAGATGGAAACAACAACAAAATGTAATATGCTCCTGGGTTTTATATGAAAATATAAATAGGCAAGTGTGAAAATGTTTCCAAAAGAACTCTGGCGTATTCTCCAGCACGCTCAGTAAAACCTAACAGCTCATAAAATGTATAAAACCGTACGAATCTGTATCTAACACTACTGATTATTTTCAAGCAAATTTTTTTACACCAAATATTGACAGTGTTTATTCCATTACTCTTTAGCACTCTTTATAGAAGTTTCTTTCGTGTAGAAATATTTTCAAAGGCATCTTTGCTTATGGCTTTTTTGTACATTCCCAAGCACTGTAAGTAAAACAGGTTTTATTGAGTGTTCTGGAAAATACGAGCTCTTCCGGCAACTCTGTCACACTTCCATCTTTCTATTTTCATGCAAAACCCATGTAAATAGTAAATAGTGATTTCCAAATATAATTCTTTTTACATATAAATATATACATAAAAAAACAAATATAATATGGTGTCTAAGACTTTTGCACAGTACTGTAGTTCTCAAATCTTATATCTCCTTTATTAGGTATAAAAACCGCTTTACAAAACTATCCATTGTTAAAACCTCTATAAAAATAAAATTGAATTGAAATCAGAAAGGAAGAAATGAAGCAATTCTTGGTGTGCTGTAATAGAAAGCCACTCTGAAGTCTATTATTTTTCTATCATAATGGACAATCTAATCATTTTGATTCATACACATTCGCATTTCATACAAACTTCCATAATTTCCTTTTGACTGTGTAAATGTGAAAATGATTCCTCAAACAATTTTTAAAACATTGAGTCCTGGAACATGTCCAGGAGTATGAAATGCCATTCAGTACATTCAGGTCGTCAGCTGACTTCATTTTATTTCCAAATAACGTTGTCGAGTCTAGACCTGAGCGACTAAAGCAACCTCAGATCATAACACTGCCTCCAGAGGCATGTACAGTGGACACTATGCATGATGGGTTCATTGCTTACTACGCTTTCCTTCTTACCCTGACCATCAGACCACATGACCTTTTTCCATCGCTCCAGGGTCTTTATGCTCCCTAGCAAATTTAAGCCTTTTCATCTGATAAGTCTCACTATCAAGTGTTTTTTTTTATGGACACACAGCTGTTTAGTCTCAATCCTGAGAGTTCTTGTAACATCATATGTGATTGGAAATGCTCTTACTTTTAACCAGCCATCACTATTAAACCAAGCTCTGGTTTCTACTGTCCATTTCTTTAACCAATCGAATTCACCAAGCATTTAAGTGATCCCCTTGATGTTTTTTTTTTTCCAAACACATTTCTTCCACAAAGTTAATGGTTCAGTTTGTCCCTTTTGAAACAGTGATTTTTTTTGTCTTGTCCAGGCAGTGTGTAAGCAGCCATAACACCTCTCCAGCCTGTGATTTTCCTCTCCCCTGAAGATAATAAAACAAAAACAAAGCAGCGTGCCACGGTGCTGAGAAACACAGAGAGTCAACTCCTCTGTCATGAAGATGTCATAAATAGTTAGAGACTGTTACAAAGCACTGACACCGGGAACTCATCTACTAATGTAACAGAAAATAAACTGTTACAGTATATTTATGTGTATACATTTCTTCTTAGTTTAGAACTTGTTTGATAATGTGTATATGAAATGATTTATTTTTCTTCTTTTTTTTTTTAAATGATTGTAGCTACAGCGATATCTGATGGAATTTCTGACATTTGCAGACAAGTCTCGAAATGCTGAGCATGTAATTCAATCTTGAATAAAAATAGCGAAAAAGAAACGATTGCTTTTAAATCGATTTCATTATTGGACTCACAGTGACTGTGAAACAAATTCCATTCAACTGGTTTGTGCTTCAGTAGGAACAGGGAATAAAGTGGTGTCTGCATTTAGATTTGTGGAAAAGATGAGAGTAAATAGGGTTGGAAATTGTAGTGGAAAATGCACCTTGAATGGCGGTGACGCTCGTGTTAGTCTGATCTGTAAGGAGGAAACAGCTGCTGTTCAGGTGAGAATATCAACACAGGACATGATTTGACTTTCACGCTAAATAACAAGTGCATCAAAATCCACATCCACACAATGTGTTTTATTCTTTCCTACCTGTCTGGATCTTTTATTCTTTCTATTCTAAAATGTTGAACATGTAAAAAAAAAAAAAGTCTACATGCTATCCTGCATGGGTTGTGTGTCGTTGTGATATCATTGTGATATAGCTCACGTCTGTGATCAGTGAGCTGAGTTGCTTTCCTGTACTCCATCACGGCTGGCGACAGTGTGTGAAGTGTTGTTAGTGTTGTGGCTTCATCAAAACATCCACTACTATAGGCTCTTTAAAGAAATGGCCAAGCTCTGCATGGCAAGTTTATTTGTATAGCACATTTCATACACAATGGTAATTCAAAGTGCCTTACATAAAAGAAAGAAAATAATCATAAAATGAAATAGAAAATAATAGCAATACAACTATTTATTTGATTTAAAATAAAAAGAGAAAACTAATTAAAACAAATTAAAATTTAATTTAAAATAAAAAGAAAACAGTTTAAAATATTGGGTAAACATAAAATAATGCAGTCGGTTCGGACGTAGCACAGTGCTCATTCAATAAATGCACAGCTAAACAGATGAGTTTTAAGTCTAGATTTAAATGTGACTAATGTTTTAGCACATCTGATCTCTGCGCATCACCGTCGAGGAGACATCAGAGGCTGTTGAGTGCTGTAGTCAACGGCTGAGGATTAGGAGGAAAAATCGTAGCTGAGCCCCAAGACGTTTGAGACACAACACCCAGATCTGATCAGCCTGGGTGTCCTGCCTCGACAAAGTAAAAGACTAAACCACCCGATGATGCAACAGAACACAACTGACGATGTGTCTCCGATGTCTGTGGTGGTCTGGCGTAACACCATCTTTATTCCTGTACAGAGGAACCTTAAAGGGACCAGTACCATTAGTACAGTCTGTACCTTTGGACTACAAATACTCTTGGACTCAAATACAAATGTAAACTAGGACATGTCTACATTTACTCAAGTAAATTTCATAAACCCTAAAATACGTTGCATTTCTAAATTCCTACAAAATACCTAATATTCAACGATGAATTTTCATCATGATTTTGGGACGACGATTCCCAAACAATTCTGTGCTAAGCTCACTACAAGTCATTACATATTGACATGCAGTGCACTACACAGGGAAGTGTCATTCAGGGAGTTTATTTGCTAGTGCTGCTGAGATAGATGGGTGACTTGAGGTTAAGCAGCATCTGCATTTAAACGTCCATAACAAAGGATGTCCATAAGAAGAAATCTAAAACATGGGTCTGTATTAACAGGTGAGCTGACAGGACGGTTTAAACATGGTCCATTACCAAAAATATGTAGCAAGTCTTGACAAGTTTTAGAAAGTTTGAAATATTTAGTTCTTTACTTCTTGACAATCCATAGGAGGCACCGGAATGTAGGTACTTTCTAGGAAAATCTTGAAAGTTTTTTTTACTGCAGCAGTACTGCAACACTTCCAACACTTACTGTACATTACGCATACTGTGGTAAATCAACACGCTAATAGTATATAGTATATACCGGGGTACTCAATAGGCGGACTCCGGTCCGCATCCTGATACGGTTAAATCTGGACCGACAATAAAAAACAAACATGCTAATTTAATCATAATCCAAATGAGTTCTCAATGAAGTGCGCAACTGTGTTTCTGCGGGATATATCTTTGAGTCTTCTAGTGATGTGTTCTAGTTCATGAATGAATCGTTCTTTTTGAACGAATCTTTAACAGGACTCAGAAGAACGAGTCGTCTCCGAGAGTGATTCGTTCAATTTCTACTGGGCGCGCATGCGCAAAGCATCGCAAAACCTCCATAGGCTATGTACAGGAAACAGAAATGAACGGTTCTCAATGAATCCCGAGTTGTTCGTTCCTTTGTCACGTGACTCCCATAGACGCTATGCGGTGCAGTAGATTCAAAAGAACGAACGACT
>JAQQZS010000038.1:3718093-3731308 GCA_030068045.1 Platyallabes tihoni
TGATGGTACAACTTTTTGTTAGTATATTTGCAATGTATTATCGAGGATTTCAATATATTTGTAATACACTAAAGTGTATTTTTTTTTTTCACTGGGGTAGATCTCCCAGTCCACAGTTCCATGTCATTACAGTTCTTGGAGGCAGGCAAACTTTAACAAAAGACTGATTGTGATGTCTGGGTCAGAGAGAGTCTTGTGTGGTGTTTTTGGTATGTCTTGGTTAGCACCTAATAAAGATAATCCAACTAATGGACCAGTGACGGTGTCATAGGGCTTATTCATCCACATGGGGGCAATGTCAAGCTCGTGAGCTTACAGTATGTAGCACAAAATACTTAATGATGTATTATGCAGAATGATTGAAACATGCAACATGAAATGATAAGTGTGTGAGTATCAGTGTGGTTGTCCAGGTCGCAAAGTGTTCAGCAGCAATAGTGTTCCCTGATTCATTGCAAAATAAAAATGTTCAGGAATGGTTTGAGAAGATGAAGGCCTTAGTGGATAAGTGCTTTCCACATGCTTGGTGGTTTTTGTCCAGGTACTTTAGTGTCCAAAGACATATACTTTAGTGTCCAAAGTGCCTGTTGTTGTGTGAGTGTGTGTTGTTGTGTGTCTTTGTGTGTTTGCCATGTGATGGATTGGCACTAGTGTTAATTTTGTCAGCTATTTTCAATTTTAGTCTTAGTCCCAGGATAAATGTCCCTGTTAGTTTGTATCATATTTAGTCAGTCTTATCCTATTTTTGTTTAGTCAAGTTTTAGTCGACTAAAAGTTTGGACATTTTAGTCTAATTTTAGACAAAGGACACTTTAGGAATTGTAATCTAGTTTTATTCAATAAAAACGTAACATTTTACCAATAAGGTTATTATTAATTAACCCTACAGTCAGACTAGTCTAGCCAAAACCTGTTCTTTAAGGTTTTTCACAAAATAATTATCTTAACATTGTCTAAACATCATCTGATGTTTTACGCTAATTATATTTATTTTTAACCATCACAACAACTGCAGCATGTCCATATTTTTTTAACTACAAAACAATAGAGGCAGTACGCACAAAACAGTGTTCTGAAACCTTTTTTTACTTTTTTTTTTTTTATGAATTCAAACACTTGGACTGTTGTAGGGATACTGTAGCTCCTATGGGTCACAATCATTTGCTAAATTATTAGCTTAATGTGTTTGGCAACAGTTTTTTTACTCTTGTCTTTATTCGATAACAATATCGCGTGCTGATTTCGTCACTGTCACCGTTCATTAATATCCATGACGTCTCGTCATCGTCTCGTCTTAGTCATAGGAAAAAAAACGGTTGTCAGCGAATATGTTCCGTCATTATTTTCGTTGACGAAATTAACACTAATTGGCACCCTGTCCAGCATGTACCCTGCTTCGTGGCTCCACATATCCCATGACCCTGTACAGGATAAGCGGTATGAATAATGGTTTAAGGAACATGACAGAGAGTTGAAACTGTTGATTCCCCAGATCTCAGTCTGTGTATGTAGGATGTGCTGTCCATGGAGGCCCCACCTCGCAACTTACAGGACTTACAGGATCTGCTACTAACGTCTTGGTGCCAAACACAACAGCACAGGGTCTTCAGAGGTCTTGTGGAGTCCATGCCTGGACAAGTCAAATATTTTTAGACAGCATAAGGAGGACTGACGTTTTTTTTTTCCTCCTTAGTTTGGTCTTTGCTAGTTTCCACTACTATCATATGGCTGCTAGCAACTGTAACATAATTCCAGAGGAAAATGCTACCCACCCTCTTTTACATACCTGTACATTTGCTCACAGATACCCACATTTGTCCCATATTTCTGCGGTTGACAGAGAAGAGAGTGTATGCCATTCCTGTCACCCAAAAAGCGTGTCCCTGATACAGTAGGTCACCATTTGTCTCGTAATCGGTTTCATTCTCAGCAGGGTTTAGCAGACCCACGAAAAAATTAATCTGTTATTTCTTGATTTCCAGTAGAGGAAATGCCAAGCAAATAAACTTCCATTTAGAAAAAATCTTTTTTTTATTTATTTATTTATTTTTGACTCCACTTGATATAAAAATTTCAAAAGGGTCATTTCGACCTGAACAGAGTATAAAGGTTAAGGACGACTGGCAGGTCAGCGAGTCCCTGAGCTTTAAATATTTCACACACACTGTGATTACAGAAGCTGCTCACAGATCAGTAGCACAGCTCCCAGGCAGCAGAATCACGCACACAACGCTCAAGGCTGAGGAACGGGCATGATGAGAAACAGCACAACAGCTCAAAACCCCGCACAGATTCCTGGCACCGTGTGTACACTTCCTCAGCTCGAGCTTACAAACACAGATCCGTATTCCTGCTAGAGAATAAGCAGTGCTGAGTTTAAGCTTAAAAACCCATAACTCGCTCTCAGAAAGGTTAAATATTCTGCACCTCACAATGATCCCTTCTCTAGGAATTTAATTAAACGGCGATACTCCCTGCAACCTGATTTCCATTGTGCCTGATTGTCAGAGCCTTGTGTGTTTGTGTGTTTTAAAAATCATGTAATATAATTTAATTTTGCAGGGTTTTTTTTGTGTCATTATTTTGAGAATAAAATTCTGACTCATCCCTCGTTACTCAGAACAGCGTCTGTGTGAAACATTCGATTACGATGACGATCAGTCTCACACATTTGATTGGCCAGGTTTATACGGGTGACATCACTGCTCTCACAAAAACCCTGTCTGCCTTGATGTTTTCTCTCTCTCTCTCTCTCTCTCGCTTTCTTTCTCATACTCACTTGTGTGTCTCTGTGCTGCTGGTAGGAGGCTCACACTAACGATAACTCCCACAGTGGAGCACTGGTGCACTGATCGGATGAGTTGGCAAACTTGTAATTTCCACCCTTGTTTCTTGTTTTTTTTATTCTTTTTTTAACACATTGTTTAAACTCTGAGACTATTGTCGACTCCATATTGTTCTGCTGTTTTATAGTTTTATATTTGAATCAAGGGCAAGGAACTCCAGCGGTAAATCCTGAGGTTTAAAAAGAACAAAAGCAGGCACTAACCAAGCAGGTGGTAATTAATGTACTTTTTTGTAATTTATGTGAAGATCGGAATCCAATTTTATATGTAGAGTGAAAAAAAAAACCCGTTAATTTGATTTGTTTTTTATGTGGAAGGAATAAAACACGACGCAGAATGCTGTTATACTGTATAAAAAACAATCAATTATTTGTATTTATTTTATTCATATCTTTTTATGTTGTTTCCATCTTAAATGTAATTTTGTTATTTTTCATGGCTTTATTTATTCATCCGAATTTTTATGCGTTAATTGTTGTAAAACAAGTTAGTCGGTGTTCTCACCTACATTATATTATAGAGTATGTAAAGATTTCCTCACCAGCATGAGTCTTTTTTTCCCTCTCCCCTGAAAATCATAATTTTACTAAGAAAGCATAAAGACTTTCTTACAGAAAGCATCACCATTTCAATAATTATGTTTTTACTTACATTTATTACAACCACTATTCCAAATAAGTTGGCACAGTATTGAAATAATAACTTAATTTGATGATTTCCCATGTGAATGTAATTGTTTTTTTTTTTTTTTTTTAATAATATGTCCTAATTTCCAATCTGGTGGCTGCAGCGTCCTCCAGAAAGGGGGACAGTTGACTGTTTGCCAGCCGAACGCTTTTTAAGCATTCGGGCACTGAAGACACCATTTGGTTTAACTAGGGGGAGTTTTCCTCCGCTCTTCCATTATGCAGGTCTAAAGCTGCGCAGTTTTATGCAGTATTCATTGCCATATTCCGAACCTCATAATGAGCCGCAAATTCTCAGCTGGAAAAGGCCGTCCACTCCAGCACCCGCACTCCAGTGTTTAGAAGCCGTGCATGTATAATCCGAGCAGAATGCGGTTTGGCGTCGGCTGGCTGTACAGGGAAAAGTACAGGGATTTTTCTAAAAAATAAAAAAAAGATGGTATTTGGATGGCAGCATATGTTCCTCCAAAAATAATATATTTTCCTGCATTAATGGTGCCCTCACAGTTTACCTGTGCCACGTGCACTGGCCACATCCCCATATCATAACCGATGCTGGCTTTTAGACTTGGCTCGGGTGATTCCTTTTTTTTTCTCTTCGACCCAGAGAACTTGAGGGCTGTTGGTTCTAGACACTATTTGAAAAACAAAACTCATTTATTTCAGCGTCCATCCCAGGTGAGCCAGAGCCCAGAGAAGTCTTTGATGCCTCTGAACAGTATTGATGTACGGCTTCCTTGAGCCTCAAGTTGCATTTGTAAATGCAGTGACAAATTGGTCTTAATCGACAAAGATTGTCTAACCCCATCCTTGCTCTAGAAGGACTAGGCCTTTCTTTCAAACTCCTTGCATATTGGTTCACTTCTTTAACAGGACTTGTTTTTCATCACCTTGTAATGTCTACTTTTTACATTGGTATTAGCATTAAATTGTCCCTGTCCCAACTTTTTTTGGGATGATATCGCAGCCGCCAGATTTGAAATGAGTACATATTTTTCAACAATGAAATTCACATTACATTCAATAATCATCAAATATTGTGGTCTTGTAGTGTTATTAAAATAGTACAAGGTGAAGAAGATTTCAGTTTTTATTGCCAGTTTCCATAATGTCCCAAACATTTTGGAATTGGTGTTGTATTAAAGTGTGTGTAGTCTATTCTGTGTGGATCCCGTTACTATAGAAACGATAACCTATTACAGCGAGGACATTATTAAACCTGAGATTTGTTGCTACACTCCTGTCACAGATGTTGTTATAGAAAATTAATCATCATCTCCGGACCAATCAGAACTGCAACTCCAGCAGTGCATTATTATACAGTAATAGCTTATAGCTCGCATTACACAGTGTGTCTGAGTGAGTCACCGGACTGCACCGAGGGTTGATTTACATCATTAAAGTGCTTTAGAATGATGAATGCCACCATCGTCAAGGTAAAGTCTGATATATATAATGATTCAACATCCAACAGTGGCCGCTCTTGGCATGTTAGAAATAATTAAATAACGTGCAAAAAGAAATGGGCAAATAAGTAGAAGAATGAAGCTGCCAGTATGATATTAGTCGGAAAGGGAAATGAAGGAAGGAAGGAAATGGAGGACAATACCACTATTTATTCTTTACCATAGGCTTCATAGGACATATTGGATCTCCCGAAGCCCCTAGACTGGTCGTACTGCAGTTGTATCACAGTGACATGTTGGTGTGTACTGTATTTGCCCTTTGTATAACAAGCCACCTGAAGGACCTGGACTCTCATGGTTCTTTATTTTTTTTAAATTTAGTTTTCCTTGGCTTTGCAGCGGATGCCGTGTTTCATCCCTTTTGTGAAACAGGATCCGCATTTTCCTCCTCGACTCCAGATCACATTTCACAGAAGGAAACATTTGTTCAACAGCCCTGAGATGGCCATGTCTTTCATTTGAGAGAACACGCAGTCACTATAAAAATGACAAAGTATGTAAATGACTTTGGCTGATTGCCCTCAAGTGACTCTAAAAACGCAGTTACAAGTTTCCTGCGTTGTACTGCACGATGGCCTGCGGTGTGTGGCTGTCTGAGATAAATACTGCTTCCTGAGGATAATTCTTTTCTGTGATCGCTGTAACGACAGCCTACGTTTAGTGTCGAGAAACTGATCTGCCTACACTTTTGGTTTCACATCCCGGTTTATTTTTTTCTTCTTCTTGTTTTTATTTTTTTTTTTTAAGGCCTTTGAGTGGTGTGATTTTAAGTTCAACATAGGTGGATTATTTCACATTTATCTTCATGTAACATCCCCCGCAGAGATGTGGCTGCGCGTGTAGCGATAGCTTCGACCCTAGCGATATGAAATGGGCTGAGAAATGTTCTTGATGAATGTTTTCACTTAGTTTACTTCATCATGTAGCCATATTTGAAACAACTTATTCATTAGGGTGACATTTAATAAGTAATTTGTTTCCATTTTTTTCCCCAGTAAAATGCTCAAAGAGTTGAATTTCTTTCTGGACTGGATATATCCTTAATCAAGACCAAATGATCTGTGCAGTTCATCGTGCTTCAGTCTTGAGATTTCTATATCCAAGAAGAGAGTTGTTGTTTTATTTTTCCAGCTGTGCACATTAAATATCTACTCTATGATTACACTACTATACTCATTTGCCGTTGTTTTCTTCTGTGGTAAAAGTTCCTCTAGGAGGCAAAGAGGTATACAGAATTAATGATTTCCAATATCGATTCAGACTTGCTCTCCCACTAGAAAGACCAAGTCAACCTTGTTAAAATCAAAGCGTATGTCCCACAAAACAATTTGACAACCTTAACCAGACATTGCTCCTGCAAGCCAAGGCTTTACTCGTCTTAGGAACTGAAACCAAGCCTTGAATTTAAATGACATGAAAATAAGTGTCGAATAGTCTCAAAGAAGCCTACACCTCTTTTAGTCACAACTAAAAGCACTTAATGGATACAATTTCCAAAAGTTAAGACATCAGCTAAAGTCTTACCTCTTTGTGTTGAATTAGTGTTATTTCTACTCTTATTTCCTCTAACAAAGCCAGATTTATTCAACAAGACACTTCAACCTTTTTTTTCCCCACCCCTTATCTTGGTACCACACAAATACTGATGAATTATAGCACACAAAAACATTTTTTTTTTATTTTGCTTGTTTTTAGTTGTTCTTTAGTTATTTGCACTGATATTGTGATTTATATACAGACAACAATATAATATTTTCTTTAAATTTGTAATATATTATATGGACTTGAAGCATTCATGATATTATTATATTAGAATTTCATGATATTAAACTCAATTTTGATACAACATAAATTATAGAATTTCCACGAATGACGATATAGAGCATAACAGCACTGGGACATTTAATTACAGTATCTAACCCCCTTGAGTCACAGGTGTTCTAACAAACTGTTAGTTGAGGCAAGGGTGCAAATAATTAAAAATGAGTTACTTAATTACTAATTAGGTTTTTACGTCAGTGTGATTCAACTTTGACTCCTTCTATAAGGATTTTCAAGGAAATCTTCAGTTCCTGCCAAGGTTACAAGCGTCCCTCTGATGGACTTCTTACGCAATTTCAAAAGCCTCTATAGATTTTCACTGAAACTCGTCAGACTGTCCAAGACATGCAAGCAAGGCCTGCTCACTCTTCTGACTTTTTTTTTCTAAATCAGACGACTTCTGTGTGAGGGGCGGTTATTGTTGTTCCTGCTGCTTTCAGGTCATCCTGCAGCTATGTTTAAGTCATAGCCAACTTCTCTCTTAATTTCCTTAGAGAGCATTTTGTGATATTCTTCCTGGTGCAGATGTCTATGAATGATTAGTTGTAATTATATGCACTTTCTACCTGGATATTATTGTACCAACCTAGAAGAAGTGTCCAAGAACTTATAAGTTTAATATATATTGTTGTGCAGATGTTACAATTTCTGGACATTCGCTGATGGCCAGAAGTCGACCAGAGCAGGTCGATTAGCGCTGCCGGCAGAGGCCGAATGCGAGGAAAAGGGGATGGTGGCAGCCCCTTCTTGATGGTGTACCTACCATGGAGGAGAGTTTCTTGAGTGAAGAAATGGGAAATCATGAGCTTGACACCCAGGACATGCTTCTCACTTCAGCTGTGCTTTTATAGGCAGCTGAAGCCTATGAACTTCGGGATAGTGGATCAAAATTCGATGAGTTTGTGCTCCCAGTCCCTTAGGTGTGTGCCATGGTGCTGAACATGCTGGTTGGTCGCTGTTTCCCAGTCGAGCTAGGAGCATGTAGACAGTACAGCTCTAGGCCCGCCATCACAATATGATGATCTCTTTGCTCTAAATTCTGTTAAACTTACTTTATTTGTCTGCGCATCCCTGTGCTATAAGCAATATTTCATAGCCTTCATCTCCCAATGATAGAGCGTTTGATTTATGGTTCCAAAGTAGTATTCAGAGCATTGATTCACTGCACAGGGAAGGTGTTTCTTAACATTATTAATCCAGGCGAAGGACGGGTTTAATTTGTCTTCTTTTCACTTATCTTGGTAACAATTAAATAATTGCACTCATTTAAATCAAATATCTATTCGATTCTTTTTTTTTTCTTTTTTCTTTTTTTTTAATGAGACACACAAGGGAACTTTACATATAAAAAAAAACTTCTGTATATAATTAATGCTAAAATTGATAAAGTTTCTTTGCAAATAATAAAGTCAAACTGCATCTTTGTTTTTTAGTCCATATATATATATTTTTTTTTTAGAAAAAATATTTTAAGTGTATACCCAGTTATACCCATGATAAACCATCATCACTTGGCCTTTTCTGTGTCTTTTCTCCAAGGCAGAATCATACATTATAGCTCACAGTTCCCTTTTGGCCAGACATTTGCTCTTTCTGAATTTCCTCATCCTTTTTGGCTAGCACATCCGGGACACAATGCAGTTTGTATAATGAGAAAAGAGAAACACTGTTCATATAAACCAGTGTATTGGAGAAAAGAATGCACAATTGCTAGGAAATACGTATATTTTAATTGGTATTTTAATTATTTCATCAACACAATACGTCTAATATTTGAAGGTTCATAAGTGATAAATGTTTTACCATAGCATAAACATTAATCAAACAAAAAACAGGACAAATTCAGCAGCTTTGGCTGCAGTTACACCTGCAGTTCTTCAAGGTTATGTTTTGCTCATCTGCATCCTGATATGTTTTCCCCATTCTTCTTGGCAGTGTTGCTCAAACCCTGTCAGACTGAATGGAGAGTGTTGGTGAACAGTAATTTTCTTGGCATGCCACAGATTTTTTTTTTTAACTTGGATTGCGGTCTGAGCTTTGATTGGGCCATTCTCACGCATCCGGCACCTTGGTCCTAACTCGCTCCAGTCAGGTGGTATTTTTAGCCTCATTATTCTGCTGGAAGGTGAACTTCTGCCACAGACTCAAGTCTCTTGCAGACTGGCCCAGGTTTTCATTTAGGATTGAACTGTATTTGGCTCCATCTGTCTTGCCCTTAACCCTGACCAGTTTCTCACTCCCTGCTGATCAGCAGCATTCCCACCACATGATGCTACCACCAACATGCTTCCCTGTGGGGATGGTGATCTCAGGGTAATGAGTGGTGTTGGGATTCTGCCAAACATAGTGCTTCATGCCAAGGCCAAAAAGCTACATTTTAAATCCAACAGGCCTTCTGGCAAACAGGCTTGTTTTCTCTTCTCGGCACTCTTCCATTATTGAGAAGAAGAAAAAAAAGAGTTTTTACGAGTAGCCAGGCTAAGATAGTTTTGTGAACAGATTCTCCCATCTGATCTCTCCAGGTCCTTCAACGTTACCCTTGGCCTCTTAATTCCATGCCTGACTAATTCCCGCTTTACCAGGTCATCGAAAAATTGGCTTCCTCTAGGCAGAAACATGGCGTGCCACATTCTTTCCATTTTTTAATAAGGGGATTTCATTTGTTCAAAGTTTTATATAATGTTTCATTTTTCTAATCAAACCCATAGTGCAACGTTTGTAGCTCTCTTTTGTTGCTTTGCTGAATCTTTGGCTTATACTGAGGGCTTCAAAGAACTGAGGACTAGCGTTCAATCTCCTGGGGCCTACAGTAGTACTTCATAAATAAATGTTTGTGTTGAAGGACATTCATTGTATTTAGCTCTTGTGAATTTTGTTCAGTGCTGCTTTATGTAATCCCAAAGACCAATCTCCTTCTGCACCAGTCCATATTACTCAGGTTTGTTTATTCATTCATCATCCATACTGTTGTCCAGGCGAGCCTGGAGACTATCCCAGGTGGCTTTGGGCACAAGGTGGGGTACAGGGACATGGACATGGAGCCAATCCATCACATGGCGTACACACACAAACATACTACGCAATTTGGGAACATCAATTAGCCAACCAAGCAACTGGACAACAAGCAACCTCCACACGCACAGACTCAAAGCGGGAATCGAAATCTTAATTCTAGAAGTGTGAGGCCACAGCGCTAAAACCACTACGCCACTGTGCCACCACTGTGCCACAAAAAAAAAGGAAGGAATTATTAAAGAAAATCTGTATTATTTGTGGCTTTGCAGGAACAAAATTCCTGGTCTTTTCGGTTTTAAAAACCTCCGTGAGTCGTTTGTCTTGACCCAGTTGAGGGTGCATATTCTTCCGAAGCGTCTCGATCTGATATGAGAAGGGCTTTAGTGTGAGTTTAGCGTAAGTTTGTCTAAAGCAGCCATAAATCTATTGCACACAGAAACGGGAGGGCTGGTGCCGAGGTAAACACCACGAGTTGATAGATGGCTCTCATTAATAGACGAGCTTCTGGCTTTGAGTAATGGCCTTTGATGCCTTCCTCCATGTTGGTTAATCTGTGTGAGTAAGAGGCTCTTGAAGGCGTGTTGCATGCTAATATGAGCTAAATTGATGTTTTGCCACGAAACAGGAACATCTCATGCACCTGAACCTTTTTTTTTTAATATATATATGACACAAAACATTTTAATGTAATGTTTGTTTTGCAGAGTATTATGGTCCTTGGGAATGTCTGTACAAATGAGGCTTTATGAGAAAGAACAAACTACACACGAACACACACCATTCATAAACTCGACGTTTGGTTTTTTTTGTTGTTGTTTTTTTTGTACTGTTATTATTTGGATTCGTACCAGATGAAGCCGTTTTTTGGCCGCCGTCACTCGTCACGGTATAACCAGATGCGTTTGGTTATAACTCTAATGTGAAAATATTGCCACTTAATCAGACCATATGGAGATTAGTCAGCTTGTGCATCATAATTATTTACACTATGCAACAGTACATGTGCTGGAAGCTTTAAGAGTGTTGTCTGGGTCTAGTTTTAGATGGAAAGATGTGTTTTTAAAGCAGTAAAGATAAGCGTTTATCACTGAAATTATTGGCACCTTTTTTTTTTTTTTTAAATCAGCAGAGATAAACGTATTTAATTAATTGTGCATGTAATTAGTGGTATTTTAAGCTTAAACATAGCAGTAATAAAACACTTTTCCCACCATTAATATTAACATTCTATTAAGTTGTAAAAAAAAAAAATATATATATATATATATATATAATTCTGGAAAACTATTTTCCTGCAAAATTATTGGCACCCCCAATCTTTCTTTAAAATGATTTTTTTTTTTTTTAAGTCGGCAACAACAAAATCAGCATGAGTATTCTCCAGTTGTGGAGAATTTTAATCATCATACATTGTATTGTACTCATTTATTCATTCTTCCACATTTCTCAGTTGCGAACCGCTTACCCAGAGCTGACATGCTTTTTTTCCTCCGCTGCCCTCACCAAGGGCATCTCACCAAAGTTGAAACTATTTAATGTTTAGATGACCCCGCATGTTGACCCGCTTGCTTTCTGCCACTGACCTCAAAGATGCAGCGGAAAAAAAAACTGGCACATTCAGGATAATGTGCATAAAAGCTCCACGAATAAGGTTGTATAGTTAAAACTAAAATCCAAAAACTAAAATCCATTAGTAGTGCATTATTACCACAGGCGAAGGCGCCAGGAGACCTCTTATCTGATGATTTCTTTTACATTAATTCTGCCGCATACACAAAGGAACGTTAGGAATTAGTGCACATCATAACGTGCAAACGGTTTATGTTTGCTCCGGTTCTTGTGTGCAGAGGAATAAGGAGATCACCATCAATATTTTATCTTATCAGTATGCAAAACCCACACTTGTGCTCCAACAGTTTTAGTGCTTTATTTGCTTAAGCTTTCTAGAGCCAAAGTTCAAAAATGTAATTCTGGAAGCTTCAGTGTACAGAACTAGAGGAAACAGTGAAGATAAATGTCATTGCATTGTCATCCCAAATGCCACCCCACTAGGCACATGACCTTATTTCAGTGCAGAAACATAGATTAGTTCAATATTTGATTCAGTGATTTCCTGACAACTGGGTAACAGATTCGATTGAACCGGACGGACATTGGAAAGCAACAATTTTGTCAAGTGTCAATTAAAATGCTTCTTACGCACGTTAGTTACTGATATCGGATCTGCCCGGGAAGATTTAATGGAGATGGAATGCAGGAGAATGCGAGCGTGTTCCCAACAACCTTCTTATTATTCCTGACGCATTCTCAGCACACTGGCTGAGAAAAATGAAGCGCATTTCTTGCATTGATTTTGGGATGCTTATTGTCGGCTGTTGTCTGCTTCTTTTGAAGTTCTGAATTTTAATAGATGGAAAAAGCAGAGATTTCTTATGAGTATCAAGCTCATTACAGCACTATACAAAAAACAAAAAAGACCCTTGGAGAACTGCTTGATAAAACCTTACGGTTCTGATGCTTCTCATACTGCCATCTGTCAGAGTTTGTAAGAAGAGAGTTTTATTTTATTTTGCTGGTTCGTCTCATTTAGATGTGATGGGGCAGTCGAAGAGAAAGTAAAACACAAATAGCAACCACACATACTGTACAGTACCTGGCCCTTCATAGCCTTCATGAAGTGGGAAACTCCTCAGTGGATTTATCCGTCTATCTTGTTGAATCCAGTCCCTGCAAGCATTTCTATCACCTTGTCTGCATGGATTAAGACCTTATGGATAGAGACATATATGAAGGATGACATATATCCATGAGGTGACTAAAGGTCTTTCGCCCCCAAAGGAGGACTGTACTGCTATCAACTCCCCCCAGAGACCTCAACATTCGTCAATACTATATATTGACTACAGGCTGACAACCTCGCACACTCCTCACAGCCTCATAACGGCCATTGTGTACCAGTGCTATTGATATGACTTGGCAATTTTCAACATGAAGAATACGGATGGTGAGTCTAGCATATTAGTGCGTCCTTTGTGATGCTTAGAATGAATCAGCTTGGGCACACCTCATCTGGAAGCAGTCACAGGCCTGGATGTACAGTATCAAGACATTTGTCCCAGCTGTGCCCTGTGCACAAAAAAGCGAGTGTGTCTACACAAAGTCCTTTAATTACCTAGTATTGTAATTAATCCTGCCTTTTAAACTTTTCAAAAATTTTCTGAATCACGTATTATTTCAAAGTGGTTCATAGTCACGTTGTAGTAGGGCTGGGAAATTAATCGAAAACTAATTGAAATCGACATTCAGCTCAGTCATCCGGGAGGGGCTCAGAGTAGAGCCGCTGCTCCTCCGCATTGAGAGGAGCCAGATGAGGTGGCTTGG
>JAQQZS010000038.1:3766829-3785017 GCA_030068045.1 Platyallabes tihoni
AGTCTGTAGTTATATAGCGCCACTCAGTGGTAAAAGCCAGCAAACGCACAAACCCAAATGCTGTCGCCGCGGCTCCGTGGCGGTAAAACGAACGCTCCAATTTGGTGACCACTGTATGTACAGGAGTTATTAACATCACATGGCTGATTTAATAGCAGGTTTTAACTCATACAGTACGACTATACCGGTATAAAAGCTCTCCGCAGTAATCAGGGTTTGAAAAAAAAAAAAAACGTTCATTCCATAATGATTTTAAAGGTCACATATTTTATTATTTCTTTAACTTGTTGGCGCATGTTTTAGAGATCATTCATTCTCTGTGTATGGACAATGCATTTGTTTTTTGTTAGCTCAAACTCACTCTGTTTCACTCCTCCTTCAAACATGTTCTTTCAGTGTCTATGTAAATGAGATGCTGCTGAGCCACGCCCCTTCAGAGAACAGAAGAGCTGAGCAACAAGCCAGGGGAGATGGAGCTTCTTATATGATGTCACATTAGAAGGGAAACTCAAACAAAAAGAGATAAAGAACAAAAGATTTTAAAAAGGTGTGATATTTATTTTTTTTGCTTGTGTGTTTGTTTTTAGAGATTGAAGCACATCATGCTTTTGTGTGTTGAGTTATGTACTGTATGTGCGTCCCACCGATATTCAACTAAAACATGTAAAAAAAATTCCAAGCTGCATAAAATAACTTGAGGGACTATCTAATCATTTTGATTCATGCACATTCACATTTCATACAAACTTCCCTAATTTCTTTTGATTGTGTAAAGCTGCTTCGCGACAATGACAATTGTTAAAAGCGCTATGCAAATAAAGTTGAATTAAATTGAATTGAACTTGCTAACAAGTCTCACATGGCTGATAGTTACAGTACTTCCTGTTGCTTAAGTAGTTGCTTAACTAATTAGCTCATGGTTATAATAAAGACCATTTAACGTGGGTAGATTCAGTTTTGCTAGCAGAGAAGAATTGCTCAATCAGTTGGCGAGCCACCTACAGCTAAATCCATCCATCATCTCTAGTGCTTATCCTGCACCAGGCTGCAAGGTACACACACACACCCACACACTATTGCCTGTCAGTCTGCATTGCTTGAGGAAAGAATCCAGAGGAAACCCACCAAGCACAGGGAAAACATTCAAAGTCCACGCACACAGACTGGAGACAAGACTGGGGTTAACTCTCAACCCCAGAAGTGCCACCATGCCCGGTGTTTTGTTGTTTGTTTGTTTGTTTTGTTTTTTCCATTTGTTTATCAGTCCTGCTCACAGTGTTCTTCAAGCGCACACAGTTTGATCCACTGAAACGTGCTACTGGGTTCAGATACGGACCACAGAGGTCCTCTGTTCATCACCTCGGGTAGAGCGGATAAAGAAATCGCACCGCTTCATCTCGTTCTCTAGATGGATTCGCAGCACTAGGAGAGCTTCTCAGAAGGAAAGTCCAGCTCGGCTGGCCTCAAACACCAGCTATCTTAGGTCAACTCTTCCTCTACAGTATTCACTTTCTCCTGGTCAGGGTTGATGTTAGTAATTCCCAGGCAGGATGGAACGGCAGTGTAGCCAACTGGATTTCCATCTGAAGGGAAAAAATCTAAAAAAAGAAAAACTGTGAAGGGAAAAAAAACAGGGTAAAAAAAATATCCTTGAGATAAGGAAAGAAAAGGATTTCCGTTTCCCACAAAGTAAAACCTGCCGGCGGAAGGATGTAAAGCAAATGAGAGCGTAATTACTCTCCTGAGTAAAAGAAAGCGCTCAGCGCCAGAAGTACCAAAATATAAGAATCATGATGCGTAAGAATCATTTGGATTATCCTGTCAAAGGCTAAAACTAGGAACCTAACAGAACGAGAATGTTCAGGGCATAAGCTTCAGCAGAAGAGAGATCATTAGGAGTTCTTACAAGCAGCACCGAGATTCAGCCTGCATTTATTTATAAATCACTCGCAGGGAAGGAATGTGTTCATGAAAACCAAGAATGTTCTAGAAAGAGATCCTGTATACAGTGCAGGAGTGAGGAGACGTCAAGAACACAAACCCTGATTGATCAGCTTCGAATCGTGTACAATAATCAGTGGAGAGTTTGTTTTTTTTTTGTTGTTGCAATTTTTAGACACAGATTGAGATTTTTTAAGTTTAAATCGGAGGCAGTACAGTGGCGTAGGGGTTAGCACTGTGACCCTGCACCTCTAGGGTCAAGGATCGAGTCCTGCCTTCAGGTCCTTGTGTTTGGTGTCCATGTTTCCTCCCATTGGCCAAAGATATGGTTAACTGGCATGTCCAGATTGGCCATAGTGTGTGTGCGCTCGTGTGCCCTGTGATGGATCGGCACCCTGTCCATGTTTTACCCAAACTCATGCCCTGAATCCCCTGAGATCAGCTCCGGCGACCCTGTACAGCTATAGAGGACAAACGAGTGAGTGAGTGAAGTTTAAATCAGATATATGAGGATTTTTTTTTAATTATTATTCACCATGCCAATATGATAAAGTTTTTTATATTGGCACTGAGGATAAATAGGAGCATTTAGTGCTGTTAATCATGCATCCAGTCGATTAATCTTATTGTTATTTAAGAGCTCGTATGGGGATCCAAGATGGATGGAGATGGAAAGAAAGAAATTAAGCAAATAGAAAAGAAGTAGTTTAGGACCGAGGCGGTTATAGGAAGAGAGTACATTAGAAAAATGAAAAAATGTGACTGAGAATGATGCGTAGAGAAGGATTTGGCGAGAGTGATATTCATAAATGTTGCATATGAGATGTACATACAGATGTTACATATTCATTAAAAGCATGCTTCTTTCATACTTATTTATTTATTTATTTGCTTGTTTATTTGAGGGTATCAGACTGCTTAACTCGATACTTTTCATTAGTTCTGCTGTCCACCCCTGACCCTAATCTAATTTATTTTTTAAAAAGCAATAATAGAAATGTTTTTTTTTTTCCTTTGGACAAATTTATATAGAATATCAGATTTCTTTATGGATAAAATCCTGGTATGGATTCTCTACAAAAGCTGCCCTTGCTATAGTAGTTTTTTCTTTTTTCTTTCCTTTCTTTTTCCTGTGGATTGCAGAAGGAAAAGGTGTCAATTCACATCAGCAGGATCTTCTGAAATAGAGCACTCGCAATAAAAAAAAATGTCTAAACAGAAGTACACAAGATTTAATAAGATAAACAACTGCTTCCTTTTTTTAAACCAGGATAAACATGTGTGCAGGGGCGCTCGCAGTCTTAATTCTGTACGGCCTGTGTGTGTGTGTGTGTTTCTATCTATCTATCTATCTATCTATAGATAAAAGCAAACATTTGAAAGTTTTTCAGGCTTTTGAAAATAGTAGGGCAGTACGGTGGCTTAGTGGTTAGCACTGTCGACTTGCACCGCTAGGATCTGGGTTCGATTCCTGGCCAGGCTTGATTCCCGTCTCTGTGTGCATGGAGTTTGTATGTTTTCCCCGTGCTTGGTGAGTTTCCTCCCACATTCCAAAGACATGTAGGTTAGGCTAATTGATGTTCCCAAATTGCCCATAGGATGTGAATGAGTGTACTGTATGTGTGTGTGCCCTGCGATGGATTGGCACCCTGTCCAGGGTGTACAGTACCTCGTCTTGTGCCCTAAGTTTCCTGGGATGGGCTCCAGTCCCCCGCGTCCCTGGATACAGGATGAAGCGGTATAGAAGATGAATGAATGAGTGAAAATAGTAACTGACCTGTTTTATGCAGTCATGATTCTGCCAAGGGCAACAGTTTTGCAAAGTTTGACCTTTGATATTGATGCGGTGGGATAATCAGAGGTTTATAGTTGTGTTGTTTCGGTAGCATGCAAAAACATCGTAAACCAGCCTCTCTCACTACTCGTGCTCACTCACTCAATCACTCACTGAGTAGTGTACAAGCAGGCGTGTGGTCCTCGTGCATAAAATAGAAAAACTATCAAATATAATCCTGCTGGTGCTCCTGATACTGTGCAAAAGTATTAAAACAGTAATTTCTTCACTTTCTTGTAAGTTTTTGTTTCTTATTTTCAGTCCAGTCCCTATACCTGAGCAGTTTCAGAGGATTGTTTTTTGTTTGTTAAGCCACGCTTTAAACCTATGAATCATTCAAGCGCTTAAAAAAAAAAAAAAAAAAACACCTAACGTAATGTGGGCATGACCCAGTGAGAAATAGGTGGAGATGATGACAGATGATCAGGTGATTAGTTTACTGCTGATGCTGGTTGGAACAGATGAGAGGAGAAATGAGGTCGCTGCTGAGGTTGTTACATAAACAAGCACTTTTCAAATTGTATCTTTATGCACTTTGCAAGCCTGTCGCAGTAAACCATCTGTTCACATCTCTTTAATTTAAATTTACATCATTCATTAAATTTAGTATGAAGAAATGGAGAGGGTCAAAACTTACTTAGTACTGTAGATGTGGCATATAATATGTTTTTTCTGCAGTGTAATTGCAGTGATATACTGTATGACTAATTAAGTGAATTAAACTGTGTTTCTATTCAGAATTTAAAAGCGATGTTAAGAGTTGACTAATTAATTAATCTAAATTAACGCGTTAAAGTCCCGGCCCTAATTAAAAATAAAAAAAAAAAGGGAAAGGAAAGTTTCTCTCCTGCTGACGGATTGCATAATTGCCCTCGCGTTGCCGCCTTACGACTTCTAAACCCCTCTTTTTTTTTGTCAGGGGTGAGTAGTGATAATGGGTGGTTGGCGTTAAAATGCACTACAGACGAGTAAACAAGTCATTTGCTTCCACCTATACCAGTATGTAATAACAGGGTCTGAGCAGTGTGCCAGCTTGAAGAGAACTAGTGCAGTATTTTTTTTTACAATAAATTAAATAAATAATAACTAAACAAATTAATAATAAATAAACTGTTGAACGAACGCAAGAGGAAAAGCCGATAGTCTGATTAACGACTTGATGGAAAAGCCGATAGTCTGATTAACGACTCCCATCAAAGCTAAATAATTTTTTAATTCTACATGAAATAAGTAGACTATTTAAATAAATAAATACATAAATAAATGAATAAATAGACATTTTAGTTGTGTAAATAAACATTTAGCTCGTTTTTTGGCTCCCTAATAATCCCGCAAAGAGTGATGGATGCTCATTTGTTTGCCAAGCATCGCATTAAATGCTAACCCGTGCGCCTGCCAGCTCTGTGTCTTCATAAAGTGATTACGTTTTACAAAACCGTCCCATTTCCACCGCACACGCAGGAGCGCGGAGCAGCCTTCCCCTGTCCGTGTCAGCACTCGTACCATTACGCAAGCCGGCGGATTGCAGTACTTAGCGTAAAACTAAATATTTATACCTGCTATTAGGAAAGTGATAAAGGTCATTTCTGACACGCAAGAATTTTGTCTGCATGTGAGAGAGAGAGAGAGAGAGAGTCTCGGAGGCAATTACCGCAGTGTCACACCGGTCTCCAAACCACCCAGACAACAGTCTCGCCTCAGCAATTTAAGCTGAATAGACTCTGATAGCGAGAGCCAGCGCCTTATATAATATTCCACCCCGCCCACAATCACACTGCAAGCTCGACTGTCTTGAGTGCACAGGAGCAGGAAATACGCCTAAAGGACAGCATTCATTTCAAGCAATGTGAACTTAAAAAGAAAATGTCACTGCAATTCAGAAGCCCATAAAGGCGGGGATGTGCCTAGCATCAGCATCAGATTTTCATCTGAGCCTCACACATGCTGGATGAGAGATGGCCTGCAGCCACGGGGAAGCTTTCTCAAACCCACCAGCACTTTAGGCTTGAAACCGAGGGGTCATCTGGAAATCATCTCAAACTGTTCTTCTCTCTCTGTCTCGATCTCGCTCTCGAACACGAATGCAATATAAATAAGAAAAGGGTTCAGCCTAAGCAATAAAGCTACAACTGAAATCTTCTTTAAATACTTAATATTCCTTTCAGCCACACACAGATCCTCGTAGTGTCCTCATTAAACATTTAACCGTCCCAATGAGCCACTAACGGTTAACATATTTAGGAATCACGCAGCACAACTCGTCTCGTACAGCCTGAAAGCAGCCGATGCTAAACGGCCACAGTGCGCGATAGAAACCACGCCGGGAGCGCCGAGACTGACGCGCTGCCCACGAGACCTCTGTGAAGCGTGACATTGTCTCAGGTTTTTGTCCCCCTTACCCCCCCGAGTTTCCTCCCCATCCTTTCACCCCATCCATCACCCTCGACGTATTCAATTAGGCATGCTGATTGTTCTTAAACAGACCTTGAAGGGTCTGTTTTCCCCTGACGGATGTCAAGGATAATTGCCGGGAACGTGTGGCGCGCTCTGCCTGGAATTGATGAGCGCGTCCCGCACAGGTCCGCACCAGATCCCGCTGTCATTTTTATTTTTTTCCCCCCCCTTCTTCCCTCAACTGTGTGACAGCGAACATCAGCTGCGACGAGAGACTCGGGCCTGGACGTTTCTGCAAATCGGTGTCCAGGCTGCGCAGCACATGAATGGCTGTAATTGAATACGGCAGGCAGACAGGGTTCTGACGAAGATGCTGTAGGAAACCTGGACTAGAACGCAGGTGGCCTAGTCGTGATGCACACACACACACACATACACACATTAGCGTGCAATCAACGCCGTCTGTCCATCACAGAGCAGACAACTATTATGGGCTCATTTCTCCCCCCAGCATGCACCAGGAGCGAATGCAGCGTGCTGTAGGCATCAAAACCACAAAGCAGCTGCAATCACTGCACATTCATTTCCCTCAATACCGCTCTCAACATATCCCGCCGTTTATTTACTGCCACTTCTTCTTCTTCTTCTTCTTCATCATCTCCTGCCCAGATGTAAACAGCGATCACTTATCACTTATACCGCATGTGTGTCTTTAAGCACAGCACAGATTCTCCCACACACCTACGTCCTTGTATCGTATGTGCTTGTTTAATGCACAAGGACTGAATCTCCTCCACACACCAGCCACAACATGCTTTATTATCCCACTCTTAAGGGCTTCAAACTTGCCAGGGTTCATTTTTAATCATCATGCCATAACAAGAGATCTTTTACTGATATCGCACGTCTGTTCGGAGTCGAAACCGTTGATTAATTTCCTCTAACAGAGACTCGGACGTTAGCTCTGGCTGTAATCATGCGCTACTTGATATTATGTTCTTGTTTCTATAGTAACCACTCATTCACAGAGACTCGAACTGTGCACAATCTAAAGCTAATAATAAACGCATACAACATCTATGGTGTTGTTTGACGAAAAAATACATGCAGCCATGGTAATAGTAAATCGTTCAGGTTAATTTAACATCGATAGATTTTTACATAACGTTGATATAGATAGATTCTTTATGGTCATTGCGTATAGTGCACTTAAATTAAGTGGTGAAATAAAATGAGTTAAACATGAGTACTGTGTAAAGGAGAATAAATATTAACACAAATGATCAGCATGAGTCTCGAACACGGATATCTGTTGCAGTATCCTCGAGTATCTCACACTCGCTCTACTGTAGGTTCTTGTATTCGCAGCGTAGCAGAGGTCAAAGGTTCCTCTCTGCCTAAGTGAAAGGAAATGAGGCCGACGTGTACGGCGGAATCCTCTCCTCCTGTAACTTTCTTGCGAAATTAATTTTTTGTCCGGCAGATGCTGATGAGTCCTGGCACGAGGAGGCTGCGCCGCGGGCAGCTGCCGGTGATTAAGACAAATTCCAGATTTTCAGCCCGAGGTGATTTCTGTGGGGTTCAGTCAGGCATGTCCCGCTAAGGACAGATTTATTGGAGCAGACAGGCTCTGAAGTCCCGAGGGACACGTCAGGCAGCAGCACAAGAATTAGGCCCGTCCTCGCAGGTCCATTCCTGGCCCGTTCTCGTTCTCACCGGTCCACTTCTTCCTCATTAAACCATGAGTGGTTGTTTCATCCTCACACGGCGTTTCACTCTCTCTCTCTCTCTCTCTCTTTCTCTTTTTCTCTCTCTCACACACACACACACACACATACTGAACACATCCACATGCACACTATTGCTCAAAAGACGTATAAAACGTGGCCTTTGTAGCCGTTCTGCCAAACAGTCCAGCGGAGACTGTACCAATACAAATAATGCTGATAAGATAAAAAAAATAATTAAAAAGACCTAGAATCACATTTCTCTTTGTCAGAAAAGCAGCTCCTATTGTCGCCTTTTTGTACGGTCTTCAGGAGGAACCAGATTTCAGCAAAATAGAGAGACATTTTTTTATGCCTTTAGGAGACATTTGAGGAGGTGTGTGAATGTGAGTGTGTGTGTGTGTGTGTGTGTGACATCTATAGCAGCTCGTTGAGCTTAGCAGAATGTGTTAGGTTTGAGAAGCACTGCTTTGTCCTCTTAGGATAGTGATGGATGTAGTTGTACAGTAGCTGAAGCATGATTACAAGGTTGAAGGTGTTTTTACTCTTAGCTGTAGAATAGTGCAGAGTATCTACTACTACAGCGTAATACTACAGAGTACTCTACCCTCGTGCGACTGTACTCTTCTACTGTACTGCGTTAGCACCCTAGCGTTTATTCCAGACAATCCCTTTCATCCTCCTGCATGTTTTACCTTACAGCTTAGTTTTTCAATCTTATAACCAACCAGTTGAATAGATTTAGCTTTGCGGTCATGCACATCCCACCTCCATCACAACCCGCGTTGATTAGCGCTCCATCTGTTGTCTGATCCCTCCTCACCTGTTCATCTATTAATATTTCTAATGTTTAGAGCGCTTTATGTTTTATAACAGTTTCCGTAACTCTCTGTCTGAGCCATGCTGTGGCTATTCCTCCATGTATGGTGCACTTCCTTTGAAAATAGCTTGAAAAGTTTTAAACTTTTTTTTTTTCCCTTCCGTTCACAGTAGTGCACATACATTTTTGATCTATATGAACAATTTACACTTCCTATTCTCTCTGAATATTTTTTGGGAGAAACTGGTTTGTACAGTTAAGATACAATTAGATGTCTGTCCAAAACTCTGGCAACCTTGATTGCAGGACTGATATCATATATATATATATATATACATAAGGCGATGCTGAAGGCGTTCAAAATATAGTACGCAATCATTTCCATTGAACAGTTGATATTGAGATGTATCTGCTACACATGATCTGTAAAGCCTTGTTGCCTCAGTATTGTTCTACAATGTAGAAAATAAATCGCTTAAAAAACCCCCCATTAAATTAGAGCATGTGTCCAAACATTGGTTACAGGTGCTATATATAATCAGTTAGACAGCAAAATGAGAAACTATGAGAATTTTTATTATTTTTTTTTTTTTTATGAAACTAGGTATTAGGTTTTTTTTTCTGGTTATTGTTAGAGTTCTCAATGATCGTGCTAATGAATCTAACCATTTATTAAGTGTTTTGAGATTAATTTTGCCACCTGTTTCGTGTACCAGTTAATTTAACCTGGCCCCTATCTTACCTCCTCAGTTTTATCTACTGGACACATATCAATATACTGTACAACAGAAGAGAAGCAAGGCTCAGTTAACATGTCTAGATGACACAAATGCATGGTTAGCCCTAACTTTTCAATTTTAATGATAAAAAGACCAAAAGGTTGGAGCAGTATGTTAAACCCACAGCGTCAAATTTAGGTGTTATTTTCAACCATAGCCTTAAATTTGATAAACAGTGACAAACTAGTTTTTTTTTTTTTTTTTCAATTAAGGCAGTTGGCAAAACTTAAGCCTGTTTTGTCCATCAGGTATTTTAAAATATCCATCCACACCTTTATCACCACTCGCATTGATTACTGTAATGCTCTGTATTTTGGGGTTTCTCAGGCAGCATTACATCGACTACAGCTGATCCAAAACTCTGCTACTCGACTCTTAACGTCTTAACGCGTAAAAGAGAACATATCTCTCCAGTTCTGACTTCCCTTCATTGGCTCCCGGTACAGTACCGAATTAATTTTTTAATTCTTTTGATCACGTTTAAATGTTTACATGGCCTTGCTCCGCCTACCTCTCAGATCTGCTTCATCCCTATTATTTTATTATTTATGTGGGCTTTTTTGTTGTTAAAGTGCTATACAAATAAAGTTGAGTTGAGTTGAATATTACAATCTGGTTTAGCTCATATGATAGCAATTTATCGACATAATCTGTACTCACTATGGCTCTTTCTACTACGTTTTACAGCCTGCTGCTATTTTCCGTTTACCTCAGTAATAAAGCATGATGATCATAATTTTGCAGAAATTTATACTTCCAAAGTGACTTATTGTACAAATGAAGGAAATCTAAGCCAAATTTGATGTTAGCGCCAAAATCATGTTCATGTTTTCATTTCAGCAATAGTGCAAGAAAGTTGTAGGCCGGAGAAGAGAAAGATTAGTCAGATGGTATTGATTCATTTACAGCAGGAGCAGCTTACAGGTTTATATTAATGTTCTTGGTTTAATACACAGTTTCTATAGTAACAGCTAATTTACAGGGATGTGTGAGTGTATAACACTGATGAAGTTAAGATCTCTAATATAGGACTGTGACAGTTAAAAAATTATATTTAATAATGTATATACAGTATAAAAAATAAAGGCTTAACTTAAAGGTGTTCCTGGGAGGCCAGTGTTTCAGACATGAAGCAGACATCCTGATCATGGTGCTGGTGTACTAAGAAAACGTTCAACTGTGATAGTATCTGAGGACTAGTGAAATGCTGGGATAAGTTCATTAGTGTAGTAGGAGATTAAATAGAGAAATAAAGATGGATAAAGTACTATAAATTTTTTACTCTCATAACTGTGTTCAGTTATTCCACGATCAAAAGTTGTACAGTAAAAAAAAAAAGTTGTCTACTTACGAATGAGTTTCGACTCAGGAGCATGTTCATAAGTCAGATTTGTTCGTAAGTCAAATCAGGGGCCGACAAAGTCTTATACGCCTTTGACTCAAATATACAAACAATATAAACCATACCAATCCAATTGACTAAATCTGTCCCCTTTCCCAACACTGCCATCATGTGGCCAAAAACCATAACAACACCCAAGGAAATTAATTTCTCAGTGAAATGTCCTCTCTGCGCCTTTAAATCAGAAGGGGAATCCCCGACGCCATTTTGTCTCAGAGCGAATTCCAATGATTCGTTCAACAATGCAAAAATATTCATATAAAAATGAATAATTGAAAATTTAAAAGTAAAAATAAAACTAATTAACCTGCACTGTACCTGTGAAAAAAAAATCAACCCTGACTGAAGAGGAGGGGGGGGGGGTTATTGTGTAGGGCGACTTTTATACTGTACACACACACACATACATGCATACACACACACATGCACGGATATTGACTTTGACTAAGTTTGCGAGGGGATTTCCGGACGCCATTCTGTCAAAGTTTTCCATTTTCTTGGACTGTGAACTCAAACTTGTTAAAGATTTTCTGAAATTAGGATTATTCGACATCAGAACAGCTGATTCACAGACTAATTCATTGAAACCGGTGAGGCTGATTCATTTCTCCCACACGCCCAGATATTTTATATACGTTTACTTACACACTGAGAATATTCTATATTATTGTAAATATTAGTATTTACACTGCACTGCAGTGTTTATTTTTTGGTACAATACACGTGAGCTACTTCTATGATTTGTTCGCATCTACGAATGTTAGATGCGAACCGTTGTCCATTCGTATCTGCGGGAATTCATAACTCAATGGTCATAAGTGAGGGACTACCTACAGAGTTTATACACGTCTAATGAGATTCTACATTCAACATTGTAGATTTTTCTGTCTATGAGTATGTTAAGAAGGTCAAGTTGTCCATTTCTACTACTCAATTATAGTGAAAAAGGCGAAGTAAAATAACATGTATCCCGTTTATTCAAATGTGGATTGTCTGAGTGTGATTTCCATTAGCATTTCACACAAAATCCATCTACAATTTTTTTTTTTTTTTACTAATTTGTAAAATAAACGAAGGAAACCAAAAAGAGATTGTACGTTTCTTTCTCAGCCCTCTTGTTAAATCACTTGACCCCAAATGGGGTCACGACCCTTAGTTCATCATTTTCTATTTTTCCTCCCACTCTACTGTACAGTATTCCACTTTTCCTCTTTTGTCCTGGAAAGGTTTATACACCGTAGAGTCTTTGTACTAAGTATGTTGTAACCGAACCCGAACCGAGGTGACAACGAACATGCATATTCAGTTCAAACACACCTTTTCAAACAAATCCTCCTTTGTCTTGTTTGCACTGCAAAGGAATGGAAGTAAACGCTCGAGTGTTTGAACACACCGATTTGTTTGGATTTATATGAAGTATTTATATGAGCAGATGATGATGAGTGTAAACTGGGACTCCAGTGTGTTGTTTGTTTGTTTGTTTTTTTAGTTTGTTTGTTTGTTTTTTTTTTCCTTCCTTCTTCTTTTTCTTTTTCCTGCCTAATGAACCTGGCCACCTTCCACAGCATTCAGGTTTGCTGAAACCCTGCACTGAATGAAGTGCTGTTGATATGAATAAATAGTGGACCATCGGAAACGTCCTGTGAAGAAGTTTGTGTGGTGAAAGCTCTCTCTCTCGGAAGGTACGTGAGGACACTGCAATCAGAGCAGGCAGATAGAAATAGGGAAAGACATGTGCTGTGTTGTACGTGTGCCTCACGCCTACACTTTCTGGATTATCTCAAAAGAAGCACATTCAGGCTCGCATGCCTCTCATTAATCAGCTTTTTTTTTTTTTTTTTTGCTGCTGGAAATAAAGTGTAGGTCGTACTTTGAGATTTTTTTTCTTCTTCTTCTGGAGGAGTAGTGAAAATATTTTTTAAAGCAGTTTTGTTTTGTTTTTTTCACCCACACTCCATTATTATCGGTACATGTGTACATCATTACCATACAAATCGTACACTCAGAGCCTGTATATTCATTTATCCATTCATCGCTTTTTTCATTTTACCGAAGCTTTTCATGAACCAAAAAGCTAGTCTGGGAGACACAAAGGAAAGATGTGATGCTCATTCAGTTTGTTAAAACGATCGGATATTCATCTTGAATCATAGGAATAGATATAGGAGCAGCTCTCCCCTATATTGCATAGTGTTTTTGTTGTGATGTTCAAAAGAAAAGGGAAGAAAAAAGAAAACCTGTAATCTGAGGTTCCTGGTTGTACTGTTTAAAAGAAATAGCGCTGTGTGTCAGGGAGATCAGACCATGTTTGAAAGGACATTTGTCTGCATACATTATGCAACTTTATGCACAAAAGGAGTCAGGTTACCAGGTGACGGATGAGAGCAGGAAGACGACTCGGAGAAAGAGAGAGCATGAGAGTAATATTTCTACGCCAGGAGGAAAAAAACAAAGGATTCACTACTGTTGGAGTTTTGCTAGTTTCACTAGTCTGGTGATAAACTAGACGTCTGACTTATCCTCTTGATGCCATGTTTGTCATGACCCAGAATCCAGTTTGTGGTCTTGTATCATTATACAGCAATGGAGCTGTAAAGCAATGAACATTGTGGCAACTTGTTTACTATGCCGTTGATCCTTCACATGCCCCAAGAAAGCTTCAAACTCTTAAGTTAAGCTTTTACTGCGAAAATCGTGAAATCTGGAATCAGAGTGCAGGGTCAGCCATGATACAGTGTCCCTGAAGCAGACAGGGTTAAGTGCCTCACTCAAGGGCCCAACAATGGCACCCTGGTGGAGCTGGGGCTCAAACCGCCAACCTTCCGTAACTCAGTAACTCTGAGCCCCTAATTTAAGGACTCGACTTGACCTGCAAATTCCCCAGATCTCAATCCGATCGAGAGTGTGTAAGATGTGCTGGACCAACAATTCCGTTCCATCAATTGTTATCCAAGCCCTCCGAAAGATGTTAGCTGGAGACCCTTCGAGTCCTGTAACGAAGGCTATGAAGTGGGGTGTCGATGGAACGGAATTGTTTGCCCAGCACATCATGCACAGTCTCAATCAGATTGAGATCTGGGGAATTTGCAGTCCCTAAATTCGCCGTGTTCCTCAAACCATTCCTGAACCATTCCTGTTTTTTTTTTGCATTTCCATGACGAGATGTACTCGGTCTGTCCAAGGCTTCCTACAGTAGCAGAGCATGCCACAATCCCTCCAGGAATATTTCCCTCACCTACTTCATCCTGTTATCGCCAGGTAAGCAGCATCTTTCACCTCTGATCCAGAGCTCTTTGGGCTCATGATTACAGATCACAGGTATAACAGAACACACTTTTTTCCTCACGTTTGCGAGGTCGAATTCGCTGAATGTACTGTTTGCTTCGCTGAAGTTTCTTCTTCTGCTCTGTGTGTGTGTGTGTGAAATGAAGATAAAGCACTTTGGTACAGTATGCAGTGGTCATGTAGAGCTTATGCAAGGCTCCTCTCTTTGTGTGAAATCTGGCCTCTGCAGAAAGGTCAGGCACCTCAGGTAGTCACCTCACACCTGCCGCCTTTCCTCTGACCTAAAAGCAGCACTTCCTCAGCATTCTCCTCTCGCCTCAAGGAGCGTTTTCTACATTGTTCGAGCAGACGTCTCTCTTTCTCTTTTCACTCCTCTCTCTTTCTCGCCATTCAGATGACTTTTATTTGTCCTATTCCAGCTCCATCTGCTCGGTGCTGGCTGAGCCATGAAGCCAGCGGCTAATTAAGCCATTATTTAGGCAGACAGTCCATTATATTCCTTTTTTCTGTGTGTTTTTTTTTTTTTATTTTTTTTTTTTACAATGTGCAAAATATTACCTGGCGAGGAGGAGATAAGAGCCTCACGCTGAGCCGGCTTTGGTCTCCTTCTCATTGTTGTGGTTGTTTTATTTTAATATGGACCGTGAAATTTTGGGGATCCATTCGAGTCCTTTATGTAATCCTTCTTTTACAGGACTCAAGAGCCGAAAATTAATGTTTGCACTCGTTCCTGGCTCGTTTTATCATCGGAGCAGAACAATGGGATTTCTCTTTTCCGTCCGTGCCGAATTCTCATAGCCCCCGTTCCTCTGTTTGTTTTGTGTCGTTCATGGCTTTCGCCACTCACTCTGACATGTATTGCTTGTGCTACATCCCATCTATTTTCCGGTGTTGCTGGTAGTGCTGCCGTCTCAGATACTATCTTCCGACAAATGTATGTGGACATCACAGCAGAAAGGCTATTTTAAGTTGTTTGTTCTGTGCCGTTGGGGTTGCAGGAGGCTACGGGGAGAAGAGCAATCAAAACAGCAGCAGGGTATTGGAAACGCAAAAGTTTGTACACCCTTGGGACACAATATAGAAGAGAAATATACTGTATGTAGGCTGTTTCAATAGCGCTATGTTACATTTTTTTTTTTTTTTTTTTTTTTAATTTTTTAACATATGCAGGCGTATGTCAGCTTTGTGACAAAATATTTTCTCCACATCTGGTCTGGAGACTGAAAAGACCTTACCAAACACTATTTACTGCTTTAATTAATATTAAAGGAATGTCATGATTAACGAACCATATGTTGTGTTAAGTTAATTGGCAAGTATATACAGTAAATATTTGATCCGTCATCTTAATGACCCGTTCCAGCAAGTGTTGTGGTTATGTTGACACAAAGTTGTTTGTAAGTTAAGTAACAAAAATGACTTCAAAACCATATTGAACAAAACCATCAGAGCAACTTCATTGTAATATATTTCAAAACAAAATGTTACCGAGAGGTACCATTACAACATCAAGAGAAGCTGTTGTTGTTCTGTGTGTGGGAAGCTGTTGTGTCTCAGATTTCCATATTTCCTGATTTTCTGAACTTTCCCTGTTGGAAACTTGGGACCACTGGTGTGAGTGGATGTTAATCACCATAAATGCTCCGAAAAAAGGTTACAGTTTCATTGTTTTGATGCTGCGTTTGAAACGGTGTATTAACGTCATTTTATCAAAGTCATTCTAATTTTCAAAAACAAAGCTGTTCAGACGCTGGACACCATCGCAACATTATTGCAGCTACTGTATATTACAACACTCATCCAACGTAAATGTTGAAATTTCAGGCTCTTTTTCCCATCCAAAAACTTTTGCACTGTATACAAAAACACTAGTAATTCTGTTTATTTAGATTTCATTTGCACATTCCGTTTGGACTTTTTTAAACAGTATCATTAGTTCAATAATATTAACAACAGTTTATTGTTATTGTTATAACAGCTGTGCTAAACCGACTGCGTGTTTCAGGATCCCGCTGTTATTTTCCCCGGCAGTCTGTTCGATGTCACTATATAGTGCATTAAGATAGCGTTCGTCTCATCTTGGTAAAGCCCTCGGTCCTGAATGTGAATAAATATCGTCTTGTCGTGATGTGAGTTTCCGTCGTGAAACACATTTGGCAGCTTTAACCTCCCGGTGTTTACTAAATAAAAGCAACATGTATCGCATTAAACTGAGCTACAAATTGCTGTTTGTACAGCCATCACCCTTTTCACACGAACACATCCTCCTCAAATGAAGAATCCATTTAAAAGCAGCACTTTGTAAAATGGACAGATAATGGGGTGGCACTCAAGCTGTCGGCTGATGCATCTGGGACTTATAACGCTTGAAATAACTTATCATTTCAATAAATTAGCTGGCAAACGCTCAAGCCGGTTTATCTATTCTCTTTCCATTGTACGGACCAGTGATTGACTTCGGCTGCGTTCAGTTTGGGCTGTTCTGTTACAGTAATAACAGTCGAGAAGAAAGCTTTCAGACTAGATTTAGCTCATTGTACATTTGGGCGCTTAATGAAAACCTGTGTGAGGCCTGCGAGTCGTCTGTTTGTGTGCGCGCGCGTTTTTTTTTTCTATTCATTTTTCATTTAAAGCATCTGATCTCTGATCATCTGCTGTAAAATTGGTGATTCGTTGAATAATTTGGTTAATTAGCGCAGGCCTGGTGCGGGGGTGTAACCTAATATAGACAGAACTCGAATTAGGCAGATAATTAGCTCTCCACAATTGGACACAAAGACAAACAAGGGGAGTGTTGATTGTTTTTTTTTTCACTTTCTTTCTTTCTTACTTTCATTCTTTCTTTTCTTTGGTCTTCAAATTTGTCAGGCGGTTTGAGTCACAGATCTTTCCTGGCCTTGATCTTGCATAATGATGCGTGCCATGGACCGACTGCCAGAGCGTGCCTCTCGTCTTCATCAATATCGGGGAGGTCGGCTTTGCGCTGCGCTACATTAACCCCTTTTCCTTGTTGTGTCGTGTTGTTTAGCGACACCCTGTGCAGCGTGACTTTCCTGTGCTTGCTGTATGTGGCACGTTCACTGTAACGTTTTCCCACTATTTTAATTCATGAAATAATGAACATTGAAATTTTTTTAATAGAAAAAAAAAAGAAATGCTATGTTTTAGTTCTCAGGACTTAAATAACAGACGAGTTCTCCTTCTGTAAAATAACATCAGTTGTCCAAAAAAATAAGAATTAAATATGAAGTTAAAAAAAAAAAGTAAAAAATAAACATCATTCAGACACCTTTCCTACTTCCACAGTAATTAAGCGAGTAATTAGCAGTTAGGTGTTAGTAATGAAATGCAGTAATTAGAAGTGTGTTGTTATAAAACGTTTCGCAGTTTAGACGACGATAATCTACTGTACATGTAGGATATAGTATTAAAGCTTTCTTTTTTTCAGTTCTTATTGTTGATGTTTTTTCATTGTTAGAAAATAAAATCCTTTTCATCAGGTTCGCACACAATACAACACAATTACAGATCATCACTCACTTACTCACCGTCTACACCACTTCATCCTGTATACAGGGTCACGGGGGGCCTGGAGCCTATACCAGGAGACTTAGGGCACGAGGCGGGGTACACCCTGGATGGCGTGCCAATTCATCGCAGGGCACACACACACTATGGGCAATTTGACAACGCCATTTAGTCTAATCTGCATGCCTTTGGACTGCACTGGGAGAACCCTGGAGGTGCATGGCGTCTGTGCTAACTGTCCTGCCCCAATTACAGATTATATACAAATCTAATACAAATGCATTACTAGTCAAAAGTTTTGTCTTGATGGAATGATTTTTATGTCTTTCTGCTGAAGATATCCAAAGTATGGATGAACAGTTGATATGGAGATGTTTCTGCTATTTATTTTCTGCCTCTGTCTTCATAACGGCTCTAATCTGAGGTGCTGTTTGAGGTTAATTGGTGATTTCTGAGGCTGGTGACTCTAAATGAACTT
>JAQQZS010000038.1:3808273-3828440 GCA_030068045.1 Platyallabes tihoni
AATTGTGCTCAGCGAAATTGTCCAGAGGAGGCTCAAAAGGTAGCGCATTTAACACAAGTAATTTAATCAAGCACGAGCCATATTACATGCGAAACAATTCCGCGTCTGTTTCTGTAAATTGAAATCATGTTTTTATTAAGTACTCGGTATCGGTATCGACGAGTACTGAAATGCAAGTACTTGTACTCGTTTTCCAAAAAAGTGGTATCGTCGCATCCCTAGTAATTATATCTTTGAAATATAGTTGCGAGCAACGATGAGCGGGCCCAAGCACCATGTGTCATTGCCTCCCGGGTGCACAGCACAACCAGTGTGTTATTTGAGTGTGTTAAGACCTACAAAAAGCCATCGCTGCCCAGGTGCACCGCACAACTTACACACACTATATAGAGCTGATGTCAGTTTGGGCCCTAAATATGTGAGTTAGTGGGTGTGTGTGTGTGTGTGTGTGTGAGAGTATTAACATTTGTGATGTGTACGTGTGTAGAATAGGCCGCAGATGCTGAAAAAAAAATAAGCATCACACTATGATGTCACTCAACGTGATGTCACTCAACGTGTCACTGAATGTAATGTCACTCAATTTAATGCCACACAGAAAATTATTAACCACTTTTCAGCGTAAGTTTAAGGCACCGTCACGACTGACCCGTTTGAGATATCAAAAATCCCTCTGCAATTTTGAATCCTCAATGTCTTTAGATCACATCGGCTCGGTTTGATGCCGATCGTATAAATTCCCTAGGAGGAGTATATCAAAATCCACCGGGTGCGTTTTGGCAAACGACCCGAAATAACCGGCCTCCCGTTGAGCTGAGCCCAGGACATGCAGTGCGAAAGTTTGTGTGAGGGCCCCTGAGATTTTCAGCAGATTCCAACCTGTCTGCCAAATTTCATGAGGTTTTGAGCATGTTAAGACCCGCAAAAAGCCCCAAAAAACAAAACAAAACTTTACTCAACTTAGGTGACGGAGGTCGTGCCCTCACTTCATGTGCCATGACACTTTTTTTCCTTTCACAGCATCACACATTGTTGAAGTTCTTCTTCTGTGTAATACTTTTCCTTCGGTGTCATCTTTCCAATTCCACAACACGCACTTGATAAATGCATCCTTGTCCTGTGTTAATCCTAAGTGCCTCCGATGTAAGATATACCGGGAGTCATCATTCAGCTCACCTGGTTAAGAGCAGCGTGAGTTTGTTAAGAACGTCCAGTGCAATGTTCATCAATGTTTTTCAAATGCTTATCATTAATCTGGCTAATCTATTGAACAGGTTATTAAAGGTTTACACCCTACTGTCATTAAAATATTCATTAAAAATGAGCCGGATTGTCTCTCACCGTTCCCATTAAGGTGGTCACATGTTGCCTCTTTCTAGTTGAAATAAAAAGTATTCAGGCTGTGATTGAAATATCAGGGGCGATGTAAATGCACGTGGTGTTTTTAAGAACTTTATCTGTTGTTACAGTAGCTAGCTAGTTTCTTAAAGTCGATTTTACAATTTAAAGGCGTTAACTAACTAACCAATTATCCAAGTCGTTTAAGTTCTCAGTGATTGTTGTCTTTTCAACAGAGATAAAATTGGCACAGCGGGGGTTAAAAACTCATCCTGATTTCACAGTTTGCTGTAAAAATAAATGTTTTTTGGATTTTGTTCCCCAACAGCATAAAAGAAATTCTCTGAAAATCACTAAATACTCCTGCTTTTACTTTTTATAGCTACATTTTTCTATATTTCTATATTTGTATATTTTTTTCTCTTATTTCAAACTTTATATTCTTAATTTGAAAACTATTTAAAATCTGCAGTCAGACAAGCATTTTTTTAAATTATTATTACTGTGTATGTGACAGATAAAATTTGAATTCAATTTAGCTACTGTATATTGCAGCAAGCAGGATGTGTGTCTGGTAATTGTTATTATTCACAAGTATCCATATAGCTAAATTAATTCTGACACACACACTTTACTCCGTTCCCATGTTTACACTTTCACAGACACGGCGTCTATTCATCTCTTATCCACTTGTTCAGAGGCTTATTACGTCACACACTTTGAAGCCTGTGCTTGCTTTACAGGGCGCTTTCACCACACAGCTAAACACCAAGCGTCGTGTTGACACACTCATCACTCACAAAGCCCTAATTAGTTAATTGATCTAAAGAAATATCGCTTGGACAAGACATTGGAGATCTATTTTCCATTGCACATTAGTCCTCCCAGACTTCGCTCCGTCCATGCTCCAAATAAACTCTCTCTCTCATATATACACACACACATGGGCAAACAGTCGCTTTATCTCTTCAATCAACCCGATGCAGTCCACCCACACAGTGAGAGGAGGCCGTGGAGTCCGTTTTGCTCTGTTTTCTTTTCCTTTTTTTTCGTCTCACTCTTCATTCTTAATTGGAAATGTTCTCCCTGCTGTCCTTTTAGGCCTGCAAAAGAGAAAACATCCTGAGTATTCAAATCAACACCGCTTAAGAGCCATGTCTGAAATGAAAGCGTGAATAAAAAAAAGCTGCCCAGAGAAGCAAGAGATTCTTCTTCAAGGCAAGGACCAAAGACGGTCAAAAATCAATAGATGCATCCATACTGGTACGAGTTTGCAGCCTGCGTGTGTTTAAGCTATTCAGGAAAAGCCTTTTTCATGTCCATCATACTGCGCACACACACACTCACACTCACACGCACACACACACACACACACACACACACACACACACATACACGTGCACTGAGTCTCTAAAAACAAGCCTCCTGCTGATATAAAGCTTTGAGTAATCATTTTATTTATAAATCAATCTGTACGATCAAGGAGAACTTGATATCTCACATGATATCTTGTGTGATTCAGACAGTCACTCGATCAGACGCTTGTCCAACTCTCAGATGCGAGACAAACCAGCAGCTAATGGATGTGGAGACATGAAGGCATGAGCGTAAATTGCTTCCCAACTGTAGATTTGCATTTGTGTGTGTGTCCGAACACGCGTCCGTGCATCTCTCCGTCTCTCACGGATGAGCAGCGGCGTCGAGGGAGGGTTTTCTGGGGTGACAGATCTGGGCCAGCTTATCCGTGGCTGACTGGCTGAGGCCGGGGGTCTCCGTGTCCATGCCTCCACGGACCAAACCCACTTAGAAGCTGTGTAATTGTTTCTAATCGCCAGGCAGCTTCAATTTCTCAGAGCCTCCCCACTGGGGCGAGTTGAGCTAAAGAGGCCAAGCGAGCTAGAAACGGACCGAGACTCCCCAGACATCCAGGCGGTCGTCTCACCAACTCGCTCCCTTACCTTCCTACAGTGCAGACAACACGCCAGGGACATGCAGTAGATGACACATGCAGGCCCGTCTAGCATCGCTTCACTTCCTCTCTCTCTCTCTCTCTTTTTTCTTCTCGCTTTCTCAATCCTTCAGACCAGATCGCACAGAACCCCAAGACCATCGTGTGTCCCATGATTGACGTCATCGACCACAACCACTTCGGATACGAGGCTCAAGCCGGGGATGCTATGCGAGGTGCTTTTGATTGGGAGATGTACTACAAACGCATTCCCATCCCTTCTGAGCTCCAAGGAACCGACCCCAGCGACCCTTACGAGTGAGTACACACACTCTACTGAATTCTATAAGGAATCTGATTTTTGTAACATGCTTGTTGGAAGAGCTCTGTCCTTTTTTTTTGCTTACCTATTAAACAAACGATGAGTATTGATGTCTTTATGTCTGTCTCATTATCAGTTCCATTGGAATATGTCTGTGTTTGGATTAATCTGTGGGTTCGTTCGTAAAGTACAGACTTCTTCATGTGCTGCATAGTGTTCATTTATCTAGAACCGAGCAATAATCAAGAGTTTTACCAACGCCGCTGCTATATTATTTATTTCAGTCGCTTTTTCCGAAATCATCTGTCGTCATTTGCATGCTGTTACTCCATCAGCCCTACAAAAACACTGCTGACCAGAATGTGGTTCTACGCAACATATTCACCACATTTGTTCATCTTCAGAGTGACGGTGCATTAAATGAGTCATGTGTTTATATTTTGGGAAATAGAGCCAATGCGTTTAATAATCAAATATTTAATGCAGGAGCAGGTGGGATTAGTCAGCCTGTCCGTGGGAGTGGGCGGGAGTATGATTAAATAAATGAAAGACCGAAAAACACACACACACATTTTTATTTTTATAGCATGTGTGGCAAAAGTCTAAAAAAAAAAAAAATGGTACCATTCATGCACTAAACACAGCATAAATACTTAAAATATACTGCCTGGCTAAAAAAGAAAAGAAAAAAAATCAAACACACTGGAATATTTTATTTAGCTTTGATTATGGTCCAACTCATGTGTGAAAATGACTATTAATGAACCACTCTTCCCAAGAACCATCATACTTCCTCTTCCATTAAGGTGGTTGTGGAGCCAAAACACTGACCCCATTAGACAGAAAAACTGCTTCAACGGTGGCACCGACACTTTGCTGGGCTTGAACAAATATGTCAGGGGCTGGGGGCGGGATTACCACAATTTTAACCAACACCTTATATGGTGGGAGGTGCAGCTGAGATGCTTTCTAGTAATGATAAATCCAGAAGAACTGCTTACGAAGCATCACTGCCACCAGACCAGATATGAACTAACACCTGGTTCGCTTTGGTGGAAAAGGATTGTTCATGTCCTGGAATATGTCAAGAAAGAAAACTTTTTTTATATAGATGTGGTAACCTGGTCATTCAGCACATTCAGGTCGTCAGCTTGTTGTTGCCACATAACGTTACTGCGTCTAGACCTGAGCGACTGAAGCAACCCCAGATCATAACACTGTCTCCAGCGGCTTGTACAGTGGACACTATGCATGATGGGTGCATCACTTCATGCGCTTCCCTTCTTACACCCTGACGCACCCATTACTCTTGAACAGGCTCAATCTGGATTCATCAGATGAGTCACATGACCCTTTTTCCATCGCTCCAAAGTCCAGTCTTTATGCTTTCTAGCAAAATTAATACTTTTTCTTTTCTGATGAATAACAAGTGGTTTTCTTATGAACACACAGCTGTTTAGTCCCAATCCTGTGAGTTTTTGTAACATTGTGTATGTGTGTGTGTGTGTGTGTGTGTGTGTGTGTATGGAAATGCTCTTACTTTCACTATTAAACATACTGTAGCTCTGATTTGTACTGTCTGTGTTTTTTTTTCTTTATGATGCAACTTCTGCAAGCATTTAAGTAATCTTCATTATTTCCCTTTTTTCATTATTTATCCTTCTGTTAAGTTGACACTATCATTTCAGATATTACTAATACATTGGGCAATTCTTATCCCAACTGCAGTACTTTGAGTTTCCTGCTTAGCTTTTCGATTTTTCTTCACTCGATGCAGGCCCTTCTGGAACAGGTACCCTTTTGAACAGGCAGTCTAGTGTATAGTCTATTTGTAACCAGGCTTACTCATCATGCAGTGGATTGAAATGTCATTCATCTCAGCCCACACCGAAGTACAAGACACATACAAATAAATGTTAAATATTGAAATGTAATAAAAACACCAAGATGATAATAAAGCCACACAATTGTGCTGTGGGTTCTTGTTAAATGCGAGAACCTCTTATTTATAAGGAATATAATATAAACGTGTCTGTAAGATGGGGAATGTAATAGAAGTGCCCTGAGGAGGCCAGTGGACCTGGCAGGTATGCTTTTATACCACTTTCCTGATGGCATGTGTTGGGGAGGAGGGGGAGCTAAATCGACTAAGGGAAGGATGAAAGGATGATCACCCACAATCTTAGGGGCTTTGTGAGCGCAACGTGTCCTGTAGCGATAGAAGACTGGCACCAATCTCCGTTCCAGCTGCACTTACCCCCTCCTCTGTAAGGCCTCATGGTCAGAGACATTAGACTTCCCATACCAAGGAGTCATACATTTTTTTTGTCAAAATGCTTTCAATGGCTCCCCTATAGAAAGTAATCATGATGGAAGGATGTACACAAGCTTTCCTGAGCTTCTGTGAAAAATGGAGACACTGCTTGACCTTTTTTTTTTTTTTAACAGTGATGTGTTAGTGCTGCAGGAGAGATTGTCCTTCATATTGACCTCAAAGAAGTGCCGTTTTTTTTGGGTTGTTTTTTTTTGTGTAGAAAAATAATAAAAACAAATAATCAGAAAACTTATGCTCCTAATAATTTAGCAAAAACAGAGTGTGTTAATGATGTACAGAAACATGATGATTGTAAGATATTGCAAACATAGAGAGAACAGAAACGTGAACTTGATCTTGTTTCACATAAAAGACTAAAGGAAAGAAGGTAATATGTGTAGTGGGCTGAAACACGGCAAATGCACCCAATATACAGTACTGCGCAAACGTCCTGGCCACCCCATTGTGCGCCATAATCATAGCTGTCATAGCTACTAAGACCGAGCAGGGGAGACGATTACCCACAATTCCGCAACGCAAGAGAGAGAACAACCGTTGGCTCAGTTGTGATCACGTGACGCTTGGCGTCAAAACACGAAGCGCATGCGTGATACATGATACTTGGTACTCGTAAACCAAGACAATGCTCGTTTTTCAAGTTAAAATCTATTTACAATTTTTGCTTGTTATGCAGAACACTCGCAAACCGCATTCCTCGCAATCCAAGGTTCCACTGTACTGTGCAAAAGTCTTGGCCACCCCATTGTGCGCCGTAATCATAGCTATCATGTTTATTTCTTATATTAGTGTACAATGATGGTTACATAGTCAAAAGACTTATATAAAACGTATATATATATATACTGTAAATATAAAGCTGAATAAATAATATGAATGTGCCATGTAGCGTCTATTTCCAGCAGGCACATGCCGGATCTCTTGTTTAACTGCATTGTGTATGATGTCGCTTTTTTTTTTTTTTTTTTTTTTTTACAGTTAATATATAATATGTTATATAGTATTAGGATTTTTAAATATGTGTTAGCTTTCAATAAAGAATGACATTTGTAGCTTTTTTTTCACCCCCGTAAGCGCCGACATGAGCACGCCGTCATTCTAATCGGACCGAATATTCAACGGATCTTCCTCTGACGCCGGCAGAAATTTTAATACGCTGCGTTTGTGACACGCGCGTCAGAAACACCTCCGGCTCCCGTCTCCTTTCAACCGATGGCACTCCTCAAAGGAGAAAATAACTCCCATGTCTGATCATGTCAGGTGTCACATTTGTTTGAATTCTTTGTTGTGCCAGCCACGCCAGCGAGGCATTAGTTTTATTTTTTTATTTTTTTCCTCCAGACTGAGCTCGGTTTTCACGGGCGTCTGCATCAGGGCAGGCTTTTGATCATGCCGAGGAAAAGGAGCTGCTGTTTCAGCCTCATTAAAAACACACCGAGCGGTGCAAATGGGAGACGCACAAAATGTCAGAGAGGTGTGTGGGCTCTGGTTAAGAGAGTCTGCAGGGCACTGATAGAATTCACAGCAGGATGTGACGAGCCTGTCCCGGCTTTGTGTACTGTTTCATGTCACTGTTGCATCTTATTGGCCTTGATTCACGCTGACGCACAGAGGAAAACGGCTGTATGGGCATGTCTTCCTAGACATTTATTTATCTTTAATTCTGTGAATTAATTAGACCCTTTTTTTCTGATCCCTTCTTCTCTATAAATGAAAAATCTCTTTTTATAGCATGTGCTCTGAAACTCTTGTGTCACAGTGCGTTATTTAATAGCTGTCTGTGGATGTGCGTTGTACAGTACACAGTATGGTGTAGGAAGGGGGGTCAAAAAATACACATAGGAAACATCAAATGTCAGGGGAAAATCTAATCCAGGAATGAGAATACAGAAACCTCGCATGTAAAGTGACTGATTGTGTGATAAGACTTTAAAGCTAGACACTTTATACAAAGTATTCAGATCTAAACACAGAATCTTCAGATGTCTCACCTATAATTAATAGAGTTTGATTCAGTTCATGGCATGATAAGACTTTAAAACTAGCAGTGATACCAATTAATCAGAACCAGACACAGAATCTTCACTTGACTCATGATTCAGCTCAATTCGATTCATGTGCTTATGATTTAATTACAAAATGATTGTCCATTGCTTTATATTATAATTGAAAATTATACATTTTATAACTGAATTATAAACATGTGAATCAAATTCTGTTATTATTCTGTTTCGTTCCCTTTCGTTCACAGTGACACATGATTCAAATATAAAATGAGTCATTATATTTATAAAACAAATCAACTGGGAATAATTTTATAATAGAATCATAACCCTGTCAATCAAATTGGTCTGAATCATGAGTCATGTAAGGATAAGTTCAGTTTGATACACAGGGTCATGATTTGATTATAAAATGATTCTCATTTGATTCATAGAAAATGATTCAAATTGAACTAGGGCTGTGAATCTTTACATGAATCACGATTCATCTCAATTTGCACATGACTCAAATCTTTACATGGCTCAAGATTCAGCTCAATTCGATTCACGTGCTTATGATTTGATTATAAAATAATTGTCCATTGCTTCATATTATAATCTACACTTATATATTTCATAACTGAATCATCAACCTGTGATTCAAATTGCACTCACAATTTGGGTCTGTTTCATTCAGAAGATTATGATTTGAATATAAAATGAGTCATTATATTTATAGAACAAATCAACTGAGAATCATTTTCTAATAGAATCATAACCGTGTGAATCAAATTGGTCTGAATCATGAGTCATGTATGGATAAGTTCAATTTGATACACAGGGCCATGATTTGATTACACAATGATTCTCAGTTGATTCATAGAAAATGATTTAAATTGAACTAGGGGTGTGAATCTTTACATGAATCACGATTCATCTCAATTTGCACATGACTCAAATCTTCACATGACTCATGATTCAGCTTCATTTTAAATGTTTTTCAATTTTATTCAAAGGTTAATGATTAATTTATAAAATTAATCATGTTATATAAATCCACTGAGAATCATTTCATAATCAAATCATGACCCTGTGAATCGAATGGACCTGAATCATGAGTCATGTGAAGATTCACAACCCTAATTCCTTGTCAAGCTCCTATTTTTCATCACTTGCAACAATCTCTTATCATGCAACAAATCGAATTTTGAGTTATGAATTATGAGTATTCCTCTTGTCATAGCCCCGTGCTTATTTCTGAATATTTAGTATTAGTGTCTAGCTACAAAGCTGTGATACTATGATCATGTCATTGGAGAAAGAGCAGAAGTGGGATATTGTACCTCAACTCCAAGGTGTGAAAAACGAAAGTCTTGGATTTCAGTTGATTAAGAGCACAGAGCCGTTTGTGATAAATGTTCAGGTAAACTTATAGTAATTATCTTATCAGAGTCAGGTGCAAACTATTAATACAAGTGTCTGTTCACAGTTTCTACAAAAAGCCAGAACAGGTTTCTATGGGTTTTTCCCCCTTTTTAATTTAGCTCTTGAAAGAAATGCCTGATGCGGTGTTTAAATGAATGTAGTTAATCTCAGCGCAGTTGAAATTGCAAAGCTATTTTCTTTATGTCCTGCCTCAAGTGCATGCAAATATCCACTTTTACTTTTACTGTCTTGATAGATAGATAGATAGATAGATAGATATTTTATGCGTAAAGAGATTATGTAAGAGAAACAGCCTACAATGTTAGAATCCGAGTGCATTCAGGAGTGTGTCGGTGTGTAACAGGTGGTGAGCGTTAGAGCATAAGAGCACGTGAGTGTGTAGGTGGCCATGAATAAACGCTTGAGAGTGATCAGTGCACTGTGACTCAATATGTGAGTCATTATCTATGCTTTAAAATGCTGCTATGAGACACTCTTGCATGGTAATGGAGCTAATGTGTTCCCAAATATTTTTGCATCACCTGTTATTTTATAATGCACTCGTGTCACTCACTACTGTATATTTATTCTCTGTGTACTGTACTACTGTATATAGACCTGCATACATACTGCATTCTGTTATGCATGTGATCGTCTTCACATGTCTACGTCAACGCAAAATCATTGTTTGTACATGCAGTGAAATACTAAGTAAGTCCCTAACATCCGAGTTACGAATTTCTGCAGTTACGAACGGACCTACGGATCTACCATGGTTTTTTACGATTGTACAAAAAATAGACACTGCGCTCCGCCAGACACCAATATTTACAATTATATACAATATTTTCAGTGAGCATGTGAATGTCCAAAATGTCTAAAGTCCGGTATGTTGTATGTGTGTGTGGGTGCAGGAGAGATTAGTCAGCCTCACAGGTTTCAATGGATCGGTCCAGGAGCACGGTGATTGAAGAAATCTGTTCGTTCAAGCATGTTAACACAGGTTTTAGCCACTCAGATTTACCCAAATGGATTGATATGCTTTACTTTACTGTTTTATTCATGGCAAAGGTGTATAAGACTCTCTTTGTCTGACTTAAGAACAAATCTGACTTATGAACACGCTCCCGGAAACTGAACTCGTTCGTAAGTCAGGGACTTGCTGTCTCTACATTGTTAATTACTCTAAATACGCCACTCATGGATCCCTCGCTAGATGATGAGTACATTTCATTTGCTGTATGTACTTTAAACAGTGACACATAGTTGAATGTAATCAATCTGATGTGACGCAGTGTAGCATGGAGTAACTGTGTATTTATGCATACGAAGCTGTAAACCCGACATCCAGAGTCAGCATTAAAACGGCTGTGAAGTGTTTATAGCTGGTCTGTTCATGAGCTGTGTGTCAAATCTTAAGCTTTGACCTAACATCCAATACTATTCTAGGACATGCAGAATGAGAATAATAGTACGCACACGCAAAAAAAGAGCTTGGAAGTCGACATGAGAGGATTTATAGGATATGCAGTTTGTTTAAGTGTACAATAAAGGCTTAGAATAGTGCATACAGTATGTATGCGATTCAAGAAACAATATTCTAGTCAACAAGTTTTAAAAATATATTATCACCCTACCTGGTTCCTTAGTTGTTGTGTTTTTTTCCCCCCCCAAACCCCTTATTTATGGTTTACAGAGAGTAAATAACTTTATTCATTGCAGCACTCTTCTATCATCCTTATCGTTGTATTTATTCAACAACATGCACTTGTCTGTCTCTGGTTTTTACAAAAGTTGCATCATGGTCCCTAAGAATCTGTCGCAATCCAATATACTGAGGAAGGAGACTAAACCGCGCCTGAAGCGGGCACTAATGCGCTAACGTTATGCTCTCCAGGACAGCGCAGGTGTCTCGGTGTGTTACTCAGGACTCATCTCTTTAACCGAAGTGTCACACATGCGATGGAGGTCATTGATCTTAACGAAAAGTGCTGTTTATCTGGGGTCCGTCTGCTCGGGTCTGGCATGTGTTGGGTTCTGCTCTACACCTTTTCATGCAGAGGGAGCTAATCATGTCATAGTAAAGGTTTTATCATCTACATTTAAAATTTCATTTTGCTCTCTCTTTCAAGTTTTTTAATTAATTTATTTATGTATGTATTTATGTTTTTCTGTATATGGAATGGATTTACTTTTCATTGTAATGGTTTTTATAGTGAGTTTTTTTTTATTGACCTTTGCATAGTTTGTTTTAATTTTTTGTTTTCCTAATGTTTATATTTATGTTTTTATTTTTCAGTCCATAATATTTTAGGTTTTCATGCCTTTTTTCTGTCTGAGTACACAAATACAGTATTTGTTGTTTTTTGTTCTATTTTATCTGTGTTTATCGTTTTTTTTATTCTGTATCCGCTCATAACCATTTGTCATCTTTGTTTTTATTTACTTTAAATACTGTAAAAATTTCCTTTTGCTTATTTTTATTAATTTATTTTCTTTGCCTATACATTAATTGCTCAATCTTTCCTTCCTTTTTGAAAATTTGTATATTTATTTATTTATTTATTTAACCGTCTATATAATTTAACATGCTTTTGATTATCCTCTGAGGGCATAAAGGAATAAATCAAAAATGAATTTCGCCCTTTGTGTATGTTTAGGTGCTTAGAGCTGACCTGTGTGTGTGTGTGTGTGTGTGTGTGTGTGTGTGTATGGTGTGGGTCAACTCTATCTGCTCATCTCTGAGCATAACGCAGCAGATCAGTACTTGGGTTGTGTGTGTGTGTGTGCGTGTGTGTGTGTGTGTGAGAGAGAGAGAGAGAGAGATTGCTCTTTGTCCTCAATCACACACCAACACACTTCCTCCACCTGTCCAGCCCACACCAGGCACTAAGCTATGGATTAATTATGAGGCGTGTGTATAAAGTGTGTAGGGGAAAAAAAGCTTTCAGCTTCTCTGTGTTTGTGTGTTGCTGTGTTTGCCCAAGGTTTTTCCACGCTTACACCAACACACTCGTACACACCCAGTGACTAATCTACTCCGAACTATTGGCATGAAAAAACCATCTGCCAGACGCTGAAACATCAAGAATGCGATTATGAAGATGTTAGGGAAGGAGTCTCCAGTATCAGTGATTTCTATAGCATTTGGAGATCTCCAGAGAAGGTTACGCTCAGCTGCGTCATTCTGCGGAGAGAGAAAGGAGAGATGGTGACGAGGGAACCACTGTTTATAGCTGATAGAACATAAGTGAGGACGGGCACGAACTTCATGAACAAATAGTGGGATTTCTGTGTTATGAGAGTAATAAAATACTACAGGACATGCTATTGAAACTAATCATCTTTGGAATGGTTAAAGTAGCTCTGCTTTATTGTTCATCTTGATGTGATTCGTTTTCTATAACTCGAAGGGTTTTAAAAATTCAATAAGAAGCTGAAAAACTCCAAAATATGTTTGTAAATCATTTGGTTAAAGATAGATCAAAATCAATGTGACGTAAAACCACTGTGATTTGTGACATTTGAGACATGAGCTTCTTCTTTTAACCTGCAGTGAGGGTCTGTGTGTGTGTGTGTGTGTGTGTGTGTGTGTTCATTGCATTGCACAGCTCATTACCTGCTAGACAATTAAGACAGAGACGGAAACGACTCCACAAACGAATATTCGACAGCTGGTATCGAAAACCGTGTCGGCTAGCTCCGTCCATTACGTGTTCATTCTCCTCCCTGGTGCATTATGGGACAGGATAATCAATCTATAATGCATTCCACTTTTTCTGGAATTATGTTGCACCCTCGGGGGGGAAACCTTTCCCTCGTCAAGTGTTGACACTTATTTATGAAAAGTAGTTTACAGGAGTTCCTGGGATACAGTGTATTTCTCCCCAGCAGGAACCCTAACGCTGTAATACAGTACAGTCGTACAGTAACATGGTTGTGACATTCACCATCAAGAAGAACAACATGGTGTTAAACATTAGAATGACTGATAAAATGACATTGAGATTGAGACCCTAAATTATCATTTTAATCTTCGTTCAGAGTTAATCTGATGCTGATTAATAAGTTTTCGCACATCGTCTGAGCAAATCCACGGTTCCTAACAGGGTTTAGAAGTCTGATCGGAGACACAACATGCAGCGTGTGTATCTCATGTTACACATCTCTTAGCATTATCTCCCCAGTCAGCAGCATGCCCCCTAGTGGTCCAGTGGAAAGCATACAGTTCTCTCACTGTAGTGACTGGAGTTCGAGTCCCAGTCAGGCCATCAAGTCAAGTAGTTTTTGTAGCATCGTGTTAGGGGCATTCCCATCGTTGAAGTCATTTCAAAGTCATGCTGACGTTTAAAAACTAGCTGGGTCCTGATGTCTATAATATTGTCAGATTAACGTAGCCGCAAACATTTTCAGAACGAAAAATTCCCGCCGGGTCTTTTTGCATGAATCTCAGTAAAAAATGTCTTACATTTTAAACTAAAAGTCTGGTTAGTTTTTTTCGAGAGCTGATATCTGATCACAAGCTACATCCAAGAGCTCGATTAAAGCATGTTGGCGCTCATCAGAGTGACTGTGTTTCCCGTTGCGTTCGTTACACAGTATGATATCTGTTGGGAGAACAGCCAAGGGACAGTTAAATAGTAAATAAAACATTTCCTTGTCGTTGTGCTGAAATATATTTTAAAACCCTGGCTGTTTTCCAGAATTCAGCCCCATCACGGACACAGGTACACAGCATGGCCAAGTCTACCATTTGTCCTTGTGTTGTCTCTCAGCATAAACAATCGGCCCACTTTTGTACACGCGTGCAATACATGCACCCAGTACAAGCGTGTTAGCGCCGAGATAAGAGTTTATGCTTCAAGTGAGAAAACATCTCCCATAAAAAGAGATAAATATCACATTTCTGTCCAGGATTGACGATATTTACACTTGGTAAGGCATCATTTTATTTTTCTTTTTGCGCAGCTCTCCTCTCCAAACCCCGGAAGGAACGAGCAAGCCTGTAAAGGAGATAAAACACTTCCTCTATTCTCTTCCTATTCATCTTCTCATCGCTGAATCACGTCTCCAGCCAGGGGACCACCGTTCTCCGAGAAAGAGTGGTGCTCGCAGCTTCACAAATTGTTGAGCACTCTTTCGGTTCTGTCTCCATCTGTCATTCTTGGCTCATGAAAAGCAGAACTGAGTGTTGTCCAATTAGCTCGATTACAAGGAAACAGTGTAAAAGCAAGCTCCCTTTCTTCTTCCTCTGGGAAACGCGGTTGCTTTGAAGCTCAGAATAAAAAAAAAAAAAATCGTTAATGTTAATGATCATGAGGCGCACATGTTTATAATGAGTGATGACTGAATCCGGGCCTTCTTTAATTATTATAAGCCTGAACTCGGGAAGCGCGCGTTGTGCAGGATGATCGATCAAGGGCACGCAGATTCACCTTTACCAGCGGCGAAGGGGGTTCTTCGGTTTACCGGCTGTCAGTCGTCTTCATGCAAAGAGCGAGCGGGAGAAAAATCGATGCTGAGGGAAAACACAAAATCAATATAGAGAGCCCTATTGTTCATAGGGACAATAATGGCGACCAAATAGCTGGCGATGTTGTTCATTATGGCCCGAAGGAGAAAAATGGATACGAGCGAGACTCAGCGGGATGTAAAGGAGGAGCTCATGCATGGGAGAGAGAGAGAGAGAGAGAGAGAAATGGATGTCCTCAATGTCTCTCCTTTTTGTCTCACACCAGGCTGCCTGTATGGCTCAGCATGTAGCAGCAGTTAACACACACACACACACACACACATCTCAAGCAACTCAAACCTCAGCTCCTCGGTCCGTGTCTACTGTATCTCTCCGTCTCTTTCCTTTTCAGAACGAATCAGCATCCCACGCAAACCTTTCCCCCTGTGCATTCACACACACTTTTTTTTTTTTATTTTATTTTGTTGTAGCGGATTTCAGAAATAACTCCAGACATTTTCCTGACCTTTTCCTGCACTGTCACAGCCAGACCTGGGCTTTTTATTCATTCATTCATTCATTCATTTATTTATTTATTTATTTATTTAATCTGAAGCCATGAAACCAGCTCTCATAGCCTACACACCACCACCTGGAGCTGATAATACTGTATTCTGCGCATGCATCGTGTGCTGTGTGTATGAGAGTGAAGAAGGAGAGCATTGTAACCCTCCCTCAACTTCAAATCTATGATTTTTCTACATCTGATAAACAACCGATGCTGAAAAAAATTACCCTCTGCCTCGATCACTAGCATTGTTGAAATCAGAAGAATTTTCAGCGTCTATGTAGATGAGCTACCGCTGAGCCGCGTGCCTCAGGCAACAGAAGAGCTACGCAAAGGTCGGGGGGGGGGGGTGGCTCTTCTTATACGATGTCACATTAGGGGGGAAAATCTAAACGGTTTGTTCGATACGAAAACAGGCAAAGAATTTAAAAAGCAGCAAAGAAAATTGAGTTTTCGTACATTTCTACACGCCCACTGAAGGCCCATCCGAACGTTAAAAATTAATCAAAAGTGAATTTTGCATAATAGCGCCCCATTAAGCCACTTTTTAAACCCTGACTCAGTGTCGACCTGCCAGTTAAACACAGCAGTGAAATCAGTCAGCCCGGTTAGAAACGACTAAACGCTCATTCAATACATGTGATTTTCTCACAAAAAGAACATCACGTTTTTATCTTGGAGATTTCAGACTGTAATACACAGTACTGCATAAAAGTCTTAAGCCCCCTTAATATTCTGCTTCCTAAGAGTCAGATTTTCTTGTATTCTTAATGTACTGTAGTCTTGACGAATAGCATCTCCAGTCTTCATTTTGTCTCTCATTTTCAGTCGAGTCCCTGTAACTCAGCAGTTTCAGAGGATTGTTTGTTGTTTGTTAAGCCTCGCAGTTAGCTATAAATCATTCAAGCATAAAGAAGCATCTAACATAAGGCATGAACCAGTAAGAAACTGATGCAGATGATGACAGATGATCAGGCCGGTGGTTAGTTTACTGCTGATGCTGAATGCTGAGTGGTTGGAACAGACAAGAGGGGAAATGAGGTTGCTGTTGAGGTTGTTACATAAACAAGCACTTTTTTTAAATTGTACCTTCAGGCACTATGTAGCCTGTCGCAGGAAAACATTTGTTCACATTAGTCTACATCTTTTAATTTCATTTAATTTAATATGAAGGAATATTTGGGGCTGAAGACTAACACAGTACTATAAAATCTGTTAAAATGTGTCATCATCATCAAAACAGAGGAGTACTTACACACTCAAAATGTTCAAATGACCTAAAAGAAATTAATAATCACGATGGTCAAAATACAGACTTGTTGTCTTCAAATTCTTTCAGTAATCCTGTTTTTAGGAGTAAGTTATAAATGTACAGTTGTGTGAAAAAGTTTTTGCCTCCTTCCTGGTGAGATTACTTTTTTTACAAAGGGTCACTCAGGTTTGGACAGCTTTTTAATAATAATAAATGTTAATAAATGAAATCATCAAATCACTATTTAAAAACTGCACTTTGTATTTACTCGGGTTATCGTTGTGTAATATTAAAGTTTGTTTGCTGATCATTTATGTGTGACAAATACTTTTTCATGGCACTGTAGATAAATGTGGGTGCCTGTTAGCTCAAATTGATATAAAAATCATAAGTCCAGCTCAAATAACAGAGTGCAGTAGGGTGGAGTTTGTATAGAAATTATAACAAAAGCAAGATATTTTTATGAACGTAGAATAAATTTGTCTGCAGCCTCTTCCACTATGTCACCAACCGCAGACTTCCAAACCACGTTAAGCAAGACTCACTCCATGCAATGAAATGATGCGCACCACAGATGTGTTATTCCTCTTATGCCACAGCAATTTTCTAGCTAATACAATGTTTAATAAAGTAACAAATGACACTGTTTATAATAAGGCTTAATGTTGTAGAACATCCAAGAGACAAAAAAGTTCCTTTTCTACTTAACAGGAACTAATGTGTCCTGATATTGAGTATAACCACCTGATCATGAGTGAGATACTGCTTTATATGAAGTTGCGATGATGTTCACCATAGTGATAGATCGCTCATGAATGAATTGTTCTTTTTGAACGAGTCTTTAATGTGACTCAGATGAACGAGTCGTCTCGGAGAGTAATTTGTTCATTTTCTACTGGGCGCGCATGTGCAAAGCATCGCAAAACCTCCGTAGGTTATGTACAGGAAACAGAAATGAGTAGTTACCTTAGTGTCTTTTAGTCCGAATCGTTCATTCTTTTGTCATATGACTCCCATAGACGCTATGCAGCGCAGTACACAGGAAACAGAATTGAGCGATTCTTCCCATGAGTCTTCGAGTCCGAATAGCATAAAAGAGCGAATGACTCGGACCAGAAGATATGAGAGATCAGCTGTTCATTCTGTTTATCATAATATGTCCTTAGCTGCATTGTAATATTTTCATTACTGGAACTATAGCCAAAATGTGTGTATGTAGACGTGTTGGGGGTCTGTTTATTGAAAATGTAAGATTTTATTTTATTTCTGATCAAAAGAACGAAATGAACTAAATGACTCAACAAAAGATTTATTCATTTTGATGAACGAGATTCAAAGAACTGTCTGGACATCATTGTTTTTAAAAAATTAAAATGACCTGGATAAAATGATGTCGTGATACTGTTAAATGAACAACCCAAACACGCGTTTTGAAAATACTGTACAGTAAGTCCCCTACATACACACACTTGAGTTCCGAACTTTTCGATGAACTTTTAATGTTATCCTTTGACGTGATTTATTTATTTGTTAGGTTATTTGACAGGGACAATGTACATTAATTTACATATCTGTAAATGTACCAGAATTAGCCAAACATCTATTTTTTTATTGAAAAGGTGGCAGACATTGCTTGTTCTTTAAACACAAATTATTCAACCAGTTGCACGATTCTAAAGAACACTGTACTTATGTATTTATGTTTCACATTGTATATTTAAAGAATATTACCGTCAAATTAGTTGACCTGACTTTACTGTATTATCTCTTACAAGATCTGTAAATATGGAAACAATGTTGTATTTGAATGACCTACGCTATTAAACAAAAGTAATGCACACCTTCTGACCGATTAAATCCGATTACGTAAATCACTTTACCCTACTCTGGTATACTGTACTGTACGTACATACAGTATAAACCTCTTGGGAATGAAAGAGTAGTGTGGGAACTATATACGTATTTACGGTGTTTATACGATAGATGAACTTGAAAAGAATAAAAAAAAAAAAATAGACGCTTAGAGATCCAGAAAAAAAAGAGTAACAAGCTCTGTGTGCTCACCTGCTTCATCACGGCTCCGTGTGTCTTTGTGGAAGTGTGAGCGGCGGGCCTACCTCGTCACGTGGGAAATTCACTAATACAGATCTTACCGTCTCTTACAAGATGAAAGAGACACTTCTTTCAGGATCAGTGCTCATATGTGCAAAGTGGGAAGAAAAAAGGAAGAAAAGGGGATGAGAAAAGAAGTCGGTGTAGTGGTATTAATGTCTGCTCCCTAACAAGCTTCGGCTTCAGTCCTGCATCATATTAAACTCCTCATCAGCTTCCCGCCGCGTTCCCGTCCTTAGCCGGGGTAATATCATCAGTCCCTCATCATTTCCCCCACATCACCGCCCCACCACCACCTTTCTTCGAACGAGACAAAAGAAATCCCTGTCGCTCCGCATCATAACCAGCTTGACCATTGTGCCGAGGCGGGATTACGTGCCGAGCCCATTTCGCTCTTTCCACCAGCTTTATTGGTCATTTGTTGATTAATACAGTCGCTCCGAAATAGGGCATTTGTGGCTGTGAGGCGGATGAATAATGGGTGTGTGTGTGTGTGTGTGTGTGTGTGCGTGTTCTTTAGCAGTGATTCATGGTCTTGAAGTGCTCTTGTCTGTTCGTGTACACAGAAATCTAGTTACATGCACAGGTATATAGTTTCTCTTGACATGCGTAAAGGGATTATAGAGGAAAAAAAAAAAGATGACAGCAGGAAGATGGTGACTCATTAGTGTGTCAGAGTGCACATCTTTCTCTTTCTTGTGTACGTGTGTGTGTGTGTGTGTGTCACTCTTTCCACCTTTCTCCTCCTGTCCTTCCACACATGCTGACCTTGGCTGTATGGATGTGCAATGCAAATGGTTTCCTACCGCAAACCTCCTCCTAATCCCCCCCTGCTACGGGCGACTTTAACCGCTTTAATACAGAACTCTGCAGCGGGACGGAGAAAGCATCGATTATTCCAGTCCTCCCGATCCCTCCCCTCGTTCTCCGGAGATTGGACTCCGCCAAATGGAGCTCTTTCATACTGGGAATGGAAATTTTCCTGCTGAATTTGCCTGAGACTGGAGCAAACAGAGCGGTTCATATTTATGGAAATGTAAGGAGGAAAAACAGACAGAGAGAGAGCGATGTCCCTCGCTCACATCTTCATTCTTCAAAGACATTTAAGCCTCATAAATGTTGCATTTGTGGGAAAGTTAATTGGATTTCAGAAGCTTAGTTTCGAATGCAGATTGTGAGTGGCATCTGTGTGGCAGACTGTGTTATCATGATGGAGAGAGAGGAAGAGACTGATCAACAGAGAGAGAGAGCCTAGAAACTTCTGATTGTTTAGCAGCCGCTATTGGCCATGTTGTGAATGTGTGTGGACAGCCTGAGGATGGATGGTGACGGATTTTGTGGTTCTCTCCCTTTCTCTCTCATTTAGGCATTTGGCAGATGCTCTTATCCAGAGCGACTTACATTTTTATTTCATTACACATCTGAGCAGTTGAGGG
>JAQQZS010000038.1:3828540-3846763 GCA_030068045.1 Platyallabes tihoni
TTGAACCTGGGATCTTCCGAACCGTAGTCCAGTGCCTTAACCACTGAGCTACACCTGGCCCCCTCTCTCACCTCTCTCTCTCTCCAGTGAGCTTGTGATTAATTGTATTAGTCCACGCTAGAAGTAAAGACACATTTTAATGGAGAGCTGGCTGCACTAGAGTTCAAACATACACACATGCACATACTGTAAGGACACACTGAGACAAGAAACACACATACCCAGGCTGCCCTGTAACCTCCACCCGTAACACATTTATCTCTCTTTCTGTCTCTCTCTCTCTCTCTCTCTCTCTCTCCCACTCTATCAGTTTAATGGGCTGTATTGGCTTGATGGTTATACGTGAACTATGTCAAAAACAATTATGAGGTAAAAGCATCGCCGCCTCGCTGCACCGGAGTTCGATCCTAAGCTCGGGTAATTGAATGTGTAGGCTTTCACACATTCCTCATAAGGGTTTCCTCTGGGTTTTCCAGTGTCCTTTCACTTCCCATGATGCCCTGTGATGAACCGGAGTCTCATCCAGAGATTATTCTAAAAATAAATTAAAACAAATATCTGAGCAAGTAAACATGGACAAATTTGTCTAACAGTTTAACAGTATGAACGAAATATGAGATTATTCAGCCTGTGTGTAGACACTGTTGCACCTCCAGGGTCAGGGTTCGATTCCTGTCTCAGGGTCTGTTTGTATGTTCTCCCTGTGCTTGGTGGGTTTCCTCCAGGCACTCCGGTTTCCTCCCACAGTCGAAAGACATGCAGATAAGGCTAACTGTCATTCCCAAATTGCCCGTAGTGTGTGTGTGCGCCCTGCAATGGATTGGCACTGGTGTACACCGCTTCGTGCCCTAAGTCTCCTAGGATAGACTCCAGGCCCCCATGAACCTGTACACAGGACAAAGCGGTGTAGATGATGATTGAGTGAGTGAGTGAGTGAGTGAGTGAGTGAAGACAAGATTTGTAAAATTATGACTAGTAGATCAAAATTATTTTATTAATCCTACAAGGGTTACAATGTAATCACTTTATTGTAGATGCAAGTGAGAACAAAAGTCTAGACTGCATGGAAAATCTGGCATTTTTTTTTCTTGTTGTTTTTCATTTAAAACAATTAAAATAATCAGAATAACTTAGAATTCTGAAATATTTAAAAGAAAGACAGTATAGGTTCAACATCTGAAATATTTAATAATCAAGACTCTATACTATTTCTAAATGCCTATTGAATGTAATATTAATGTAAATGTCTGATATTGACCATGTTTCAATGGCTTTGTACGAAAGATCAGATTTTTCTCTTTGTCTAACCCAATCTGTTGAACTGCATGTTCAGGTGACACTCTGATAGATTTGACTTGAATAGATTCTAAGGTTTTATGCGAACTTGTGGTGTCCGTGCCAGCGCAAGTGCGTGCTATCATTAAAGCCAAAAGTGGACGTGCTAAAGACGACCTTCCTACATTCAAGCATTCTACCTTTCTACACAAGATATTTTCACGAATATAACTCGTGATTATCGTAAGTAGAAAAAAAAAACAAAATAAAAGCATTTTTACTAGTGCCTTTGCCACCTCTCCGGTGCCGCTGCTCTGCTGGAGACACAGGCTCATGTTGCAAGCCAGTCTTTCTTTTAATTAATTGGTCTTCTTGTGTCTTTAAGCTTTATCATTTTTGTTATTATTATTACTATTATTATTTCCTTTAATGTGATAGTTAGTTTTTGCCAGCTCACAGTGTTTGAACGCTCACCTGAATGACAGCCCTGTTTGTTTTTCCCTACTTGTCAGTGTGTATCCAGTAAAACAGAGTGAAATATATCACTCCAAGCAGAGGGGTCCCGAGCCAATCTTATACTGGAGATACCCTCTTATCACTACGCTCTTGTGGATCCAATACACCAGCAGATCTGCCGGAGGCAATGAGATTATAGCCGGCTGCAAACAGACAGCGGTGGAGGACAGGATCAACAGGGGGCGTTTGACGGCGATTTCGGACACTGTACAACATGCCTCCTTTGCCGGCTGTGTTAGTGAGCGATATTAGATCGTTGTTTAATAAAACTGGATCTGTACCTGTGTCAAAGTTTGTTTCGCGGGCGTTATGGTGCTGACAGAAACGTGGCTTCGAACGGGCATCAAAGCTCTCAAATGGAGGTAGAGGGCTTCACTCTTTCTCTTTCAAGCAGATAGAAGCACAGCATCGGGAAAAACCCGAGGTGGGGGGCATCTGTGTGTTTGTGGACGACGACTGGTGGAGAAAGATCATGGTGAGAGATACCTCTGATATTGAAAGTTTGTGCTTACATTTATGACCTTTATGTCTGCCCAGGGAGTTTGGGAATATTTATGTCCACCTGTGTAGTTCTACCCAGCAGTAATGCAGTCAGAGCTGCTACTGTACAGTAATTATACATCCAAACTGTATAGAACAACAACAACCACTTGAGCATAGTCCCGGAGATCCTGGTTTTATTTTGGGTGAGTTTACTATTATTACTTACTCTCATTCATCTCACACAGACATACACACACACACACACACACACACACACACACTACGGGCAATTTGGGAACACCAATTAGCCTAATCTGCAGGTCTTTGGATTGTGGGAGGAAACCAGAGTACAAGGAGGAAACCCACCAAGCACGGGGAGAACCTGCAAACTCCATACACACAGGAATCGAACCTGGCTGGAAATCAAACATGGACCCTGGAGAAGGCTTCACTTATTCCGGGTGATTTTATTCACTGCTAGCTGGAGCCGGTGTTACCTGGATATGAAGAATATGTTATATGCCGCAAATGTGATAATACAAGACTGGATAAATGTTACGGTAATGTTAAAGGTGCCTACACTGGTAGGTCTTCATCATTTAATTCATTTAATGTAAGTGTGTCTTAAACCAAACCAAAGACCCAAGCGGTAGCTGTGGGGTCAGAGGTCAGTGTAGAGTTTTCTTTGTACAGGCTGCAAGATTTCCCATAATGAGGATATAAATACAGCTGCTGAGACAATAACTGACTACATAAATTTTCAGCACAGACAGTGTAGTTCCTAAAAATGAGGTTATTATTTAGTCAAACTACAAATCCTAGCATAGCAAAGGGAATTAAAGAATGTGTTAACAAAAAGAAAGGGGCTTTTACAAACAAGGAACCGTGAGGCACTAAACTGTGCACAAAGCAAACTGAAGCGATTACCGAGAGCAGCCAGGAAACGACAGAAGAACTTTTTAGAAGAAACTTTTAATAAGTTAAATCCCAAAAGGATGTGGAACTCTATTAAATCCATCTTTAACATGACACCAGCAAAAAAGCATTTAATTACTGCAGGTGATTTACAGATTGCTAATGAACGGAGTAACTCTTACTCAAGATTTGAGACCTTGCGTGTGAGAAGGAGATGCAATCATTTTAAATTCCAGGGATAAACTAGTAATTGACCCAGATCACATCTAGTCTCTCTTTAAAACAGTCTGTTTGAGGAAATATAAGAGACCTGAACGAAGCTCCACACAGCTTTTAAAGACTTTTACAGAGGAAGTAACTACAGCCTGGTGTCCTATTTTTCAGCAGTCTCTGGACACACATACCCTTCCCTCTCTCTGGAAAGCTGCTACTATTATTCCTGTCTCCAAGATTCAATACATGGTGCCTTTGTAAAAATGAAGAAAACATGGTGCGCTTTCAGCCGTCTCAGTCTCTTCGAATTGAACTGAAACTCAGCGAATACTTGACACAACAACATAGAATATATATATATATATTATATAAAGCTTGAAGCTTTATTAATAAAAAAAAAAAAAAATCAGTTTATGGAATCCGTCTAAAACCGAGGAGAGCCAGTCAGATGTGGCTACACTGTAGTACCAAATAACACCACAAGGTGGCACTTTCTTTCTGTTGTGATATATCGAATGTGTGTTCAGAAGATGTGTGTTTTGCTACGATGCTGCTCTGATTAGCTACCTCGCTGAACTCATCCACCTCAGTAACGATTGTTCAGTGTTGGAATAGTTAGTGTTCCCTCGCAATCGTTTAGTGTTACGTCACAATAATTTGGTGTTACTTCACAATCGTTTTTGTGTTACTTTGCAATAGTTTAATGTTGCCTTGCAGTTGCCATAGTTTCGTGTTATTTCGCAAATATTTACGAAGGTTTCTTTACAGGAACTTTAGCGCAATCGTTCAATAGCATTACCATAGGAATAGAGATGTATGTTCGTTCTATTGCTATTGCTAAGAGACCTCTTTTATTTGGTGTTGGCACCAGATCGAGGCACTTACAGAAGATGAATAAAGAATTAAAAAGATATTTAATCGAAAATTCTAAATTATTTCTTGCTCGTAACAAACTTAATTTTTTAAAAATGAATGATCACGGAATGTTTTATTAAAATAGTTATTTTATTGATAAAGATTTGACAGATCTGGAAGAATAGAAGCTTAAACATGATTTATTCTTCATCTGGCGTAAAGACTCGTATTGATTAGTACGGGCTCTGGTTTGAGGGAGGAAATTTTTTTCTTTACTTTTATCTAAAAGATTCGAGGAAGTATTGATGATCGTCAGGGCTGGTGAAAGAGGTGAGGAGGTGAAGGTGCAGGGCTACAAATACTGAGCACAAGGGAGGTGTAGGAAAAACAGCCGGTCTTTCTCTCTCTCTCTGTCTCTCTCTCTCATAAACACAGGAGGAAATTTGCTGAACTTTTCAACACTTTTGAGCTCATTAGAGTAACTTTTTCTCCTGGTAACTTTTTCCTCTGGAACTTCTGCGGAAATGAACCAGATCTCTGATAACAGCCCTGGTGTGTTTGTCTAACTAGCTGAGGAGCTGCATTATATTAACGTGGCACATCCGCGCGCACACACAACAACGCAGCAGTGCTTTTCATTAGCCCAGCTCGGCGTTTGCCTAAATGCCAAGTCTTGTCTAAGCTCCAGCATCTTTCAAGTCAATGGTGCTGATATTTTCCATTACAAATGTGCAGCCACTTCTGTACGGTAATGATTGTTCGAGTCTGACTCTCTCTCTCTGTCTTTCTGTTTGCGTGTCCGTTCCTCTAAACACACACAGCGATAAGATGTGTCTTGGTCACTTCTGCTTTGGAGCTGAATTAATCAGTTAGCTCATGTGGAGGAGGTAAAAGAGCCAAGAAATTGTGTGTGTGTGATTTATTGCCTGTTGTATGTTGTGAGGTTTCTAACAGAAATAGTTCACCTTGTCATGTTCACGTCAGGGTCCTGAGGGATTTCGACCCGAGTTCATGCTCCGCTGATGCAGAACACCCGCAATCAGAGGCTGCAGCCCTTCATTCAGCAGCCTGTCCTCATCCTTTCCTCTCTCTCTCTCTCTCTCTCTCTCTCACACACACACGTATGCACGTACACACACCTCCCATTGAGCTACACGCTCCCTGCAGATCTCTGTCTAATTAGCCAATCAATACGAGCACCGCCACTTTGTTTTTCCCACACGCCGCCTTATTAAAGCTCACGTTCTCCTCCCACTCAGACACAAAGGAGATTGACAGACGCAGATACGGCGCACACAAATACACAAAACACACCGGCCCTCGGCGCAATGCAGACGGAGGCATTGGAGAGCTCTCGAACTCCCTCAAGGACTCGAGCCAACTCGACGCCTCATCAGATCTCCCTGGAAACAAAGCGCATGCCGATCTGCTACTCCAATCACACGGCTTGGGGTTCACAGCCCCGCCCACTCCTCTGATTGCATCATTAACCGTTCTCCAGTTCGGTTAATTAAGATTTTTTCCCCTGGAGGATCCGGGTTTTTTGTAGAAGTTTTTCTAAGTGGTAGTTTTTTCTTATTATTCTTCTTGTTCCAGCACCACTTATGATCATGTGTTCAGATTTGCTCGTCTTATCCTCCAAGGTCCGGAAGGTCCAGTGGAGTTTTTTAAAATTTGCAGTAGAAATCTACGCTTTAATTTAATGCCTCTGCTGAAAATATTATGCTCTAATCTCCAGGCGAATTTTACTACCGATAATGGATATCGCTGCAGAACCATCCTCATTTACCCAAACGTTAGAGATAACAATATCTGATAGATAGTGACATTGTTGCTTTACAGAACAGGAAATAATAGGCAATCTGCATAATTCGCGGTTCAGTCCAAGCGAAGCCGACTGCGAGGCGCGCTCGAGAAAGCATCGATAAAAACCACATCATCTTCCTACGCTAGAAGAAGTAACCTGACAAAACACTTAAAACTTTATGCAGCGTAAGGTTTGTCGTGAGCCACAAAACAGTTCTTCAGTACATTGTTTTCGATAGTTTGATGCATTCATTAAGTGTAAAATGTGAAAGTTAAACAACAAAACCCTACTCAATGCTTGCTAACTAATAGAGCTAATGCACTTAATTGAAAATCAACTTGCTAGAGGCTAAATTTATAAACGCACACTTTTCACTTGTTTAAACCAGGAAAACATGATGTATGATATCCTCGATTGATCAATACTAATCTGATAACCATCTTTCTGTATCAAAAACACGAATGCAATACTGATCTGTCCCTGGTAAGCCATGGTACTTTTCCATGTTTCCACCCATGTTGCCTCTGCATGTTGCTGTCCTGAATCTCCTCTCATGTATGACAATGTGTTGTCCAGAAGCTCAGTTGATCAAACACGCTCCCAGAGCCAAAAAAACTGCCAGCGAGCTTCCCCTCCCCTCCACGTCTCGCTTTACAAAGCTCCCACAAATCCGCTTCCGCTTCTGCGTCTCCTCTTATTGGCACGAGTGCTGGAAGTGGGGAGGGGAATGCTCGGATCGTTTCGCCAGTGAAGTGTTTGCTCCTTCATTAGCAAGCTTAATTGAGTCGACTGCTATATTTCAGCGCCTTATTAAATCGGAGGGAAGCGGAGCGGCGGGTATTACACGAGAGCAAATTGATTTTGGCGCCGTCCTGTCCATCCAGTTTGGCTGTCATTTTCACACTTTCTTGTTTATTCGCTCTTTTTTTCTTTCTCTCTCTCTCTCTCTTTCCTTCTGTGTGTATTTGTTGCTTTTTCTCCTTACAGTTAATTTCTTTAAGCCGCCACATCGCACAAGGGTACTAAGTTTGATTGATTTATAGAGTGAACATAGTGAGAGAGAGACAGAGTAACACACAGAGGGACTGCACGCTATAGTTGCACCTGTTAAACCTTGGTGCTGCACTTTAGTACTGTGTTTTACTTTCTGTTTACACTGATTACTTATTTGCACTTCACTAGTCCTCCTTTCTGTTTCGAATAGAGATCTTTTTTCATACAAAAATACCAAGAGTCACAGATTACATTTTTTAACACTAAAGATGCAGTTGGATATTAATCTTTTATATGATATCCTGGACCCTGAACCTTGACAAAGCCAAGCTCTTTTTTTTATTGCCGTTGCATTTTTAAGACCCATCTGTATCTCATGAGCCTCTGGAATCGTCCCCCTTCTCTACAGCACCCCTACTGGTGAGTGATTAATCCCCATGTAACTGACTACAGGCCGATCATGCGTTCGCTCTATAATCCTGAAGATCGTAAGTTTGAAGCCTGGCTGAATCCTCTATAACCAGAAGTATAGGGAGCAGATTGGCCTTGCTGTCGGTGAAGAGAGGTGGCGTATTTGCACTCTCACAGCAAGCGACACTAATCAGCCGTTCATGCTTTTCCTTCCACATTGGCGGTTCAAAAAGGCGTCGCGTGTCTCAGAGGAAAACTCATGATATGCCTCGCTCTCTTTCTCTCTCTATCTCTCTCTCTTTGTCGCATGGAAGTAAATGTTAAAGTTATTTAATGGTGCGTGTGATGTTTTTTTGCACCAATGTTATACAGGTAGCTGATTGATGCTTATGTCACATATCTCAAATTTATGTATGTCCGTATAGGGTTTCCTTCGCATACTCCAGTTTCCTCCCACAGTCCAAAGGCATGCAGATCAGGCTAATTGACGTTCACGAATTGCCCAGTGTGTGAATGAGTGTTTGTACTGTATGTGCGATAAATTGGCACCCCATCCTGGGTGAACCCCACCTCATGCCCTATGTTTGCTCCAGGCCCCCTGTGACCCTGTGTACAGGATTAAGCAGTATAGACAATGAGTGAGTGAGTGAGTAAGTATGTCTGTATATTATATTTGGCGTGACATTTTACCAGCAGATCCAATCGGGAAAGCAGTGGACATGCAGTATCTTTGGTCATTTCTGTCTAGGTTCTGTATTTCCTCTGCAAAGATCCACATAGTAAAAAAAAAAAAAAAAAAACGGACAGAAAGGAAGATCATTAACGCAGCACATCATCAGTGGAAAGATTGGTCCGCTACCCGGCTAATTTGCTCAGCAGCACTCCTGCACTCATGCCTTTCCACTGATGGATGGGACGGAGGCAAGCAGATACACTAAACCTGATGTACTCTTATTTCCTTCTGTTTGATGTGCAATTAGGCTGTGTTTTCTGCTAAAATTTTTTCCTCGTGAGTTTTTCGCTCAAGCCTTAGCACCACCATCTACGAGGCACGCCATATATCTATTCATTTTATTTATTTATTAATTTTTAACAGCATGTGTGTTGTTCTTGTGTAGGCAGTCCGTATGATTTCCTCCCAGCATCAAAGCTATTTATAGACCACCAGTATTTATTTCTTCTTTTTTTTAAGGTTACATACACTTTTCATTTTTGGTATTAACGCTGCTTGTTCATAAACATAGATCTGGCAACCCTGCTCTTACGGCTACATCTCCAGTACATCTCCTTTTCATCACTACTCAATTTCTAAAGGAATGTAAGCTAGAGTTAAACAGGAGAAAAATGAAATCCGGTTTAATTACAGCGTATTCTGTTCACAGTCATCTTTTCATGACAACACGTCAGTCCTGAGCTGCTACATCAGTCGTATTAATTACATGCTCTGACACGAGAGTATTTAATGGATGAAAACTTTATTTATTAACTTCTTTATCCTGCATTTCTCTCTTTCATCCTGAGATTTTTAAACAGCTTACTAGCTCAACATTTCCACCAGCATTTTTTTTTCCCCTTCCTATTTTCACTCTCACAAATTATTAACGCCGAGCGCGGTTGTTGGATGGTCTACCAGGTTGCATGAGGTCTTTCAGTAAGTGAAGGTTAATGTTAGATGCAATTCGGCGAGCTGCGTTTTGTGCTCCTCACATATGTTCATCCTGGCGCATCGTTCAGAGCCGTGGTGAGTAATTGTACATAAACAAAGTGACCCGTATGTCAGACGGACCTGCTCATGCTCACGCCCCTGAGACCACCTCTGCCTCTCCACAACCTGAAACACAGGGGCATACAAAAAATAAAAGGCATACAAATGGCTGCAGTTTCAGTATGATATGTGATTTTCAGCAATTTGTGCTACAGTATCGCTTCTATTTGATGGGACTAAACACACCAGCCTTCACTACCCCACGTGCATCAGTGAGCCTTGGCCGTCCATGGCTCTCGCTTTGGTTCACTGGTTTTCCTTCCATGGATCACTTTTGGTATTTCCTGACTTCTGCAGTCTGGGAACATCCCATAAGAGCTGCAGTCTTGGAGTTGCTCTGACCCAGTCCTCTAGAAATCACAATCCGGCTCTTGTCAAAGTTACCCCTTATATGTTCTCGTTTTTCTGTTTCACCCACATCAACTTCAGGGACAAAATTTTCTCTTTCTCCCTAATATATCTCCAGTATCCAGTACCAGGCTCCACTGCAATGAGATATGGTAACTGTAGCTACTGTGAAAAGGTGGCACTGTGGTGTAGAGGTCGCCTTGCACCTCCAGGGTCCGGGTTCGATTCCCAGCCAGACTCGATTCCCATCTCTGATTGGATTGGCACCCTGTCCATAGACGATGTAATAGCAGAGCAACTCCAAAACTGCAGCTCTTGTTCCAGGTCTGCAGTGGTCAGGACATACCACAAGTGATCCAGGGAAGGAAAACCCCTGGCGACAGGATCACAGGTGGCCGAGGTTCATTGATGCAAATATGGCGCGAAGGCTGGTCTAGTAGAAGAGCTCAAATTGCTGAAAAGGTTAACCCTGGTTGCAATAAAAAGGTGTCAGAACACTCAGGGCATAATGTTTTAGTGGAAAAATGGGACCTACTCAATATTAGATGGGCGGTTATGATGTTATGGCTGATCGATGTATATCAGAATATAAATACAGTCCCCTGTGTACTCGTTTCCAGAAGCCAACCTAGTTACAGTTTTCAGATCAATATTAGATTCGACATACTGCATCGAATTTACCATTCTGCATTACACACAATTGGCTCGGCACAATTCAGTCCAGCTGTTAAAACTTTGAATTGAAGTTTTTTAAAGCCTGGAGTGAAGAATATAATGTTCACGCATTACGTTTAATCTAATTGTTATGGATGAATTCTTATTCATTTGTTTAGCACATGAATGTGGGATGCAGTGCTGTCGACAGTGACACGTAGAACTTAGATAGGGGGCGCTCCAGAACTAGATAGAATACATAGGGGTGCGCTCCAGAACTAGATAGGTTAAATAGGGGCGCTCCAGAACTAGATAGGTTAGATAGGGGGCGCTCCAGAACTAGATAGGATAGATAGGGGGCGCTCCAGAACTAGATAGGGTAGATAGGGGGCGCTCCAGAACTAGATAGGGTAGATAGGGGGCGCTATAGAATCAAGCTACGTTAGAGAGAGAGAGTTGTGAACGTAAACGTTTAAGCATATAGGAAGATTTTAAAAGTCTGCTGCTTTCCTGAAATGTAACAAGTCTAGAAATGGGTTCAAAGTATGTTCATCTTATATTGACACAGAGAGAGAGAGAGAGAACATTTTATTCCAGTATTTCTTTTTCTGAATCTTCCTCCATCTATTATAAACTCTGATTCTGAAGCTACTGAATTCCTCACAAACTTTAAAGCGCTGATTTCTTTTTTTTTTCCTTCTGGCATACAGTGACTCTATCCCTCTTTATGATCTTCAGGGAATTTCTCTGTCGAGCTGAACTGCCCTTGAGCTTCAGCAGAATCTATACCTTATAAATGTATCATGAGGCGTGTGGGTGAGAGAGAGCGAGAGAGCGAGTAGTGAACAAGTTGGTCCTCTCTTCATCTCTGTAGGTCTCCAGTGATGGCTGGAGGTCTGTTTGCTGTGAACCGTCAGTGGTTCTGGGAGCTGGGAGGCTACGATACGGGCCTGGAGATCTGGGGAGGAGAGCAGTACGAGATTTCTTTCAAGGTGAGAGATTCTGAAGCACACACACCTACACACGCTCACGCACACACACACATACACTCATTTTTGAGACCATGGTTTCTTTGACTGATGGCATGGTTATTGGTCCCATCAAGTATTAACTCCAATATCGTTAGCCCTGTCTTGGGACGATCTATCGGAATTCTCCATCACAGGGGCCCGAACACATGGCTGTTGAACACTCAGGGAGATTCAGGGAGGAAGTGTCATTGACCCAGCAGTGATATGTAACACTATCACCCCCATGATGTCAAATGGTGAAAGAGCTGAAGCCATCGTCTATACCGCTTTATTCTGTAAACAGGATCACAGGGGGGCTGGAGCCTATCCCAGGAGACTGAGGGCAAGGTGCGAGGTACTTCCTGGGCACACACTCATACACGCACACTCACATGTTCATTCCCACTTCCACCTTGTGTCATATATTTTAGATATTTACATTTACATATATCTTATCTAGCTGGTGCAGTATAAAAAGAATAAAACACTGAAATGAACTGTCTTGGAAATGCAAACAACTTTATTTAAGATGTTCTATCGTAGATTTTTATTTTCATTATAACACCGCGTGTTATCCAGTGCTTCAGGGATAATGATTGCGTTTCGTAAGCACTTTTATTTTCCACTCTGTTGCACGATGGTGATGGAATGAACACTTTTTTCTTGTGCTCGCACATGTGCAGTTATGACCATTGTTTACAAACGTCCAGCATGAGATTTAAAGGTGTGGTTAGTATTTTTCAGCAGCATTTTAACCCAAAATGAAAAACATACCCGTATGCTAGTTCAAAAGCAAAGCCGGTGCTCTACTTCAGCTCATGTGACTCACTTTCTGCTGCTGTAGATGTTCCCACGTGCATCCAGTGAAGATATATGTGTCCCAAAAAAAAAAAAAAAACGGTTGGGTCCAAGTCTTAGCCTTGTTTTAGCTTTTAACCTCTGGAGAATAGTAGATTTGTACCTGTGTATCTGCTCAGACTGAACACCACACTCAATACAGTTTGTCTTTAATCTTCTCCATCTACTTTTACTCCACACTAATGTCTGATCACTAGTTTCTTCATTAGGGATATAAATCTTGAGTTCAATATAAATATGGAGTTTCATGATAATTGATGAAGATTTTTTTTTCTTATATATAAATCACCATAAATGATATTAAATTGAGTTATATTTCCCTGAGTAGATATTCTGTTAAAGTACAATCTATTAAATTAGAAATGGGCACAGTGTTCTCAGGGTGATTTTACGCCGCGTTAGTTAGTCGTTCTCGAAACAGAAGAAAGTGGTGAACACTGTTGAAGTGAGCTGTGAAGTGAGCTTCAGGCTTGTGCGCATACAGATGTTTGAGGCGCCGCATCGGAAGCACTTGACCCGTTGCGCTGCCTCAAGTGGGTCAAGAATAGTCTTGACATTGCAGGATTGATTACAGGGGCAGAAAATACGGGGCAGTACTCCATCAGGGTACACCGGTTTAAAATGGAACAATTCCAAAGTCTTTCATCAACACACTCCTGTCTCCTGTCTGTCGATGGACTTCTTGAGTTTTCTGCCGCCGCCCCCCCCCCCCCCAAACCCCCCTTCATTTCTGCTCCAGAACGAAGCAGAAAGTCTCTAAAAAGCAATACTGCGCGAGATGAGGTCCGACTGCTTCCGTCCCGCCACACGAGCATTTCTCATTCCTGACAGCTCCGCGAAGCCGCGGTTAGTCTTCACACTGGAGTTTTGTCATTTTCCTTCCTGCGTGTCAGCCAAAGGGACACGGAGAGTCCGGAATAAAAAAAAAAAGGCAGGCTACTGCAGAGGTGCGTTTCCAGCCAGCGCTGAAACTAATTGGTCCCTGTGACCCTGTGATCTCCTGTCCGTCTGAGGTGATTCGGTTTTGATTAGTGAGGCCAGCACACTAGAGACTTGTGCGTGAGGGATTTTTTCATTTTTATTAGAGATAAAATACCTGCCACGGCTGCTTTTTCATGAGGCGCGCCTCTCCTGTGCATCAGTTGAACTTTGGGATTGGAGTGCAGGCTGTCTGGAAACCATGGCAACTGCAAAAAATATTTCAGGAACTTAGGAAATTAGGACCTTTTTTTAAAATTATTATTATTATTTCATAAAAATTGGCAGATTTTTTTAATGTATTTATTTCGTATCATTGTTACTGTCACTGCTCATATTCCAGCATGACACGAGTCAAAAAATAAACGTATAGATAGGTTTGCAGATCTTGTTTACGAATCCAACGGATAGTGAGAAATGTGTTATCGCTGTGATTCAGCTTTAGCGTGAGTGCAGCGCGAGGACCAACTTGGACCGCTCGAGCCTGACGCCGGCCAATATACCGGTCAGCTGTCTTTATCCAACCGGCGTCCTTCTGTCGGACGTGGGCGGATTTCAGCATGCAACGCCGTTTCCTCCCAATAATATTCCGTTACATCCCTAGCCCTGACTTCATCCCTCTGCGCACCATGCGACTGACTGTGTGAGAACTATTCACCTTTGCCTTGTTTACTCTCAAGGGAGCGAGGTTTGATTTCGTGGCGATGCCATAGTCCAGGACAGTTCCATCACGGAGCGTGTGAAGTGTGCCTGACCGCTAAGTAGCTGCTCCAGCGGGAGGGAGAGAGAGAGCAGCGTGGCGTTTGATAGCGGGAGAGACGATGAATTGAGGAGCCTTCAGACCTCGTCTGTCAAATGCCCACAACACTTCCACGATACAGATGCAGAATCTTACTTTAGTTGTTTTTTTATATACTGTTTGTTTATATAGGAAACACATCAGAAAGCTCTCTTGCTTGAGGGAAAATTTCTTTCTCTTCATCACAATGTGCAGTTCAGATGAGAAAGAGAAAGACAGATGTGTAGAGACTAAGCTGGAGGAAAAAGGCAGAATTTCCCCCTCCTCTCCTGCGCTGTCACCTAGTAGGAGTGTAATTGGAGCCTGAGAGGATGGTGCTTGTTTATGACACATAACATGGTGGAACAGTGTTATGGATGATTGCAGAACAAACTTACTCACTGGTTTTTGGAGTAGAACCCAAAAGTGAGCTCACAGAGATATCAGGCCTTACTCATCTCTTTCTCTCTCTCAGTGCTTGAAAGAAATATTACTGGCTATATACTCTGTGTGTGTGTTTGTTTTTCCCTCAGGTATGGATGTGTGGAGGCAGTATGTATGACGTGCCCTGCTCCAGAGTGGGCCACATCTACAGGAAGTACGTGCCCTACAAAGTGCCCTCAGGAACGAGCCTGGCCCGGGTGAGTACAACACCATAAAAAAAGTAAACACACCCTATCTGATGGCTGAGCCATACAGGCATTTCATTCTGTTCCTTACACTCCCTTAATGCGTTTTCAATCAGACCCAGAATTATTGGCACCCTTGATTAAAACGGTTATACATTACATTAGAGTACATGGAAAAATAGCTATATCATCAAAAGGAGACATCTAACGTAAAGGTGTTGTAGACAATATTTGTTTGTTTCTTGCTAGTACACATGTGGAAAACCAAGGTGAAAGAAAATAGTGTGTAATGCTTGCTTGTCTCCCTGTCTGTCAATTTATAGACACGGCTAAACCAAGCCGATCCAGCGCTACAGAAATGATACACACTCTGGATGCATACACAACATGTTTTAAATTAGAGACCAATAGAAATATTTTGTTAAATTTTTTGTTCGTATCTGATTTTTATTTATTTTAATGATGTAAATGGCCTCTGTGATCGCTGTACTCCTGACCAGCGAATGAAGCCATTTCCAACCCTGAGTGTTCCTCAGCCAACTTTTTTTTTTTTTTTGGTTAATTATATTCAGTGAGAAAGCAATCCAAACCAAACATCACGCAAACTAGAAGAATCATGATTCAGATTAAAAGGTGTGAAAGCACTTTCTGAGATCTGACCTCATCATGGCCTTCAAGAACAATCAGCACACACAAATCCTACCCCCTACTGTGCCGTGCAATTATTATTCAGTGCATCGCATTTTGCATGCACAATTTGTCCCATTACATCCAAATTAGCATCTCATTATTTAGGATCTCAGTGAATCTGACACTTTCTTTCTAAAAGCAACCAAAAATGAGTCACATGTATCATTTTTTTTTCCCCCAGTAATGCAGTTATGCTTTAATATGAGCACAAATGTGGTGGAGTAGGGAAGGATGCCACTAGGGTTTCGCCTGTGATTCGCTTAATGATCCAAATAATCCCGAAGTTATCAATGATGTGGAGGTGTGGTGATCCAAACCTTCAGGCAGGGAAAAAAAAAACTAAAAAACACAAAGCCTTAAAATCCAACCAAGAAACTGACCATCTGCTTTTTTGTTGCATTTTGTACATTCAGCCAGATGCACAAACAGGTAGTACTGTACTGTAAAACACTGCCTTTAGTGGATGCAGCTTTTCTTTTTTTAATACAAGGAAGGTATTTTAAACACATCACAAACTTACCTAAGATCAAATGTGCTATATATTACACTAATAATATACTGTATTTTAAATGACTTAGGGAACATATCTCAAATATTCAAATGTACTTAATATTTTTATATTAATATTAATACGATTACAATCAAATAAAATAATAAAATATAATTGTTAAACCAACTCCTAGATATGTATAGGCATTTGGTTGAAATTGGTTTGTTCTAGATTTTTCTTAAAATTTTAAGAATCCTTTGAAACCCTTTTTTTAAGCATATCATACCTCAACCAAATGGTAGAGATGACTCGAACAGCTTAATCCATTTTTCTCTTGTCTCATGAGTGACTCACAAAGTGTTCTGCCAAAAAGTTAATGATCTTGAAGATCTTTAAAGATGAAGCTTAAAGACCTATCCCAAATGATGCAAAAAGGGATGATTTGAAAATAATAAAAAAGATGCTAAAAAGAAATGCTATAAAGAACTGTAAATAAACTAAGATAATTTAACTCTTTACCATCATAACTAAGAAAAACATTTCATTTCCTTAGGGCGAAATTATTATTTTTTCTTGCATCGCATACCTCAACCAAATGGTAGAGATGACTCAATCAGCATGACACATTTATCAGTACGATTGTGACTCAAAAAGTGTTCTACCAAAAATGTTCTGAAGCTTAAAGGGTTATGAATAGAATAGAATAAGGTCGATATTAGCGACATTTTGCCATATTCATGATATTTTCCCACGTTTTGAATTTATATTATTGTTTTACAGTGCTAATTAAGATAACGTATTCAGTACACTTATTTATGTTCTTAATTACTACAGTGTAAATGTATGGGCATTATTCAGTCATAGCAATACCAAACGTTTTTGCTACCAGCTCTACTTTTTTGACCGATTTATTTGATTTACACCCTGATTTTATTTCAAAACTCCTACCTCTGAATGCTAATAAAATCTGTTTCATTCAGAGGATATCCCAGCGCATCAACGTGCCTACATCCGCTTTGTATGAGGTCGCAGTGATTTAGTGACTGTTACCCAACACGATCATATAATATACACTACATGAAGCCAATATGCTGTAAAGAAATACAGAATTCATACAAGACCAATATACTGTACATCAATACTGTTATTGCATATTCTAAATCTGCCTGACAGTATGGGGGGAAAAAAGTATGAACATGGAGAGAAAAAAAAAGAGCAGATGTGTGTATACACACACAGAGGGAGATGTGTGTAGTGTGTGCGGTGTGGCTATGCAGACAGGAAGCAGGGTGACTAATGAGGTGAATATAGCTGAATATACTGTAATAACAGTAGTAAGAATATATTAGCATCTTGTTTACAACATATTGTTAACACTGTTATTTATAAACATATTCAGAAGCTTAAGATGTTTTTAACATTCCCTCTACCTCTAGGAGATGTATGAATTGAGATTAGCTTGTCTGTGCAAAAAAATAAATGTAAATAAATGTCTAAGATGAATTTCGAACATTATAGTGTAAAACGATGAAGATGTTCAGTAGAATATGTCATTAAAGAATAATCTTTTACTCACATTGGTCATACTAATTTAAATTTTTTATCATTTTTGATCATTCACACATTGTGTGTGTGTGTGTGTGTGTGTGTGTGTAGAAAAAATATGAGCAAGAGAGAGAGAAATAAAACTCTCTTTTTTCATTTTGTCCATAAATGTGCTTGAACACTTTGTTCAGATTTCACACCTGATGTGACATCATTCCAAGCGAGAAAAAAAAAATAGCTTAGCCTCACCTCTGACTCAACTCCTGGACCCTGTTTTCAGTGAAGTCACATTTCTTGCATTCTGTAGCTGAGTGGCTAAAAAAATGCACGTCTGCAGAGAGACATGGGGAACAGGGGGGTCGTCGGTCATTTGTATTTTATAGACTACGAAACAGTGTATTTGAAAAAAGGCGGATAATACATGAATTTCAGGGACACCAGAAGGATAATTCAGCTGGCACATTTTGGAGAGCTCATGTAAACTTGTTAAAAAGGAATTAAACATCTACAGCATTTATCCAGAGCGGTTTACATTTTTTATCTCATTAAACATCTGAGGGCCTTGCTCAAGGACGCAACAGCGGAAACTTGGTGGTCATGGGATTTGAACCTGAAACCTTCCGAATTGTAGTTCAATGCCTTAGCCGCTGAGCTACCCCTGAAATATGCCGCCTTTAATTTGGGATGTTGAGTAGAAAATACCTAGTACAGAGCAGAACAGAAATAATGACGTCTTAAATTGCAATAACAGTCTCTAGTGATAAAGAGGTGACATATACTGTACATTTCTTCTTTTTTGTTTTTTAAAGCAACCTTAATTCGACTCTCCTTATGTGTGGATGCAACACATGAACGGGAAATGCAGTGCCAAAACTTTTCCTATCAGTATTAAGACTATGTTAACGGTTAGATTCAGTGTACTAGCATGTACAGGTGTCAGGCGCGCTAGATGGCGTGATGGATCCAACCGCAGAGTTTAGACAAAAGTGATCACGAGCGATAATGATGTG
>JAQQZS010000038.1:3911331-3936971 GCA_030068045.1 Platyallabes tihoni
AAAAATGTTTTAGACCAATTAGGTGAAATTGAATAATTTCCCACGGCACACCTGACGATCTCTCACGGCACACTAGTTGAAAAACACTGATATAGAGAAATAAAGGATTTTTTTTTCTCTCAAAACTGCATTCTGTTATTCTTCACAATCAATGGTAAGAATGTGAAGATTGGATGTATTTTGAGGAGGAAAATGTAGCATAATGTTTTTAGGTTCATGTTTGGTTGGAAGAAATATAATACAGGTAGTCCTCGAGTTACAAACATTTGAGTTACAAAATATCCACAGATACGAACGGACCACGGTCCATCATGGAAGTAGTCACGTGTATTGCACAAAAAATTAGACACTGCAGTGCACCAGATACCAATATATATATACAATATTATACAATATAACAATAATATACAATATTTTCAGTGTGTATATTTTCATGTGTGTGTGAGGGTGCGGCAGAATTGAGTCGGAATTGAGAGAAATCCTCAACAAAACAGAGTTCACAGTCCAATATAGTGGAAAACAGCTCTAAAAACAAAATGGCGTCCAGGATTCCCCTCACGATTAAAATGCGCAGAGACTGCACCGTTAAATTTCACCATGAGATTAATTTCCGTAGGCGCAATTATGGTTTTTGGCCACATGATGGCAGTGTGGGGAAAGGGGACAGATTTAGTCAAGTGGATTGGTATGATTTACATTGTATATTTGCGTCAAAGGTGTATAAGACTCACTTTGTCATATGAACAAATCGGATTTATGGACGTGCTCCCAGAACGGAAGTCGTTCATAAGGCAAGGACTACGTGCATATGTAACTTTTAACTAGAAAGACATTTGCTTTAAATGAAACCTCTCCTGTTTGGACATTTTATACTCATTCTTTACTCTTTATTTTGTCCTAATGCATCCTTTAAAGGTTTCACAGTGGATTTTTTTTTTTTTTTTTAACATGCTGACAGAGGTCTCAAAGCTCCCCCAAAGTTTTTGTGTATGTGTTAATGCTCCCGCTGAAATACCCTTATATGCCCTTAAATATTTGACTGAACCTTCACTTTAAATGAAACGCTTCCTTAAGCCGACTCTTGATTAATCCTTTTAATGTTCACTATTTCAGCATTTAAATTCTTATTGCTTATTATGGTCTGAGTTTGTTGAGCGTGTGTTTGGATGGATCTTCCAGGACCTACACCGGTTCACGCACATACCCACAGGAAAATGCTTAGACCGCTCGGAAGTCCTGCACACGGTCTTCCTCTCAGACTGCGATCACAGCAAGAGCACACAGAAATGGGAGATGAACAACATCATGGCGGTGTAAAGCCGACACCAAGGCCGACGTTGCACAAACGGAACTCTAACCTCACCCAGCTTCTTCTGCACCAGGGGTCGGGAGTGTAAATAAAAATAAAAAAAAAACCCTTTCATATTTTTACGTCATCTCCAGTAACGAGGCCATGTCACGATATCGCCATCTTTATTTTTATATGTAGATGTTTTACTCCATGGTGGATGATGTTTACAGGTGTTCAGTCTTCGGTGTTGTAGGAAGACGCACATGTGTGAAGATGAGCGATCTAATACCACTGATTTTAATTCTTCACGGCTCACCTCTTCACTTCCCTCCTAGTGAGTTTTTTTTTTATTTATTTTTTTTTTTTTACATGAAACTGGGATTTCTTTTTCTTCTTCTTTCAGAGAACTTGTCACTCCAATATTCTACTCTTTTTTTTTTTTTTTAGCACAACTTTAAATCTGACAAGCTGCTTTCTTTTCTTTCATTTTAAGGGGAAATTTGGGATGAATATAATCTGGAAAGGGCTTACGAGGCAGAGGGTTAATCATGGAAATAAGGATATATTTATTATTTTTTTAACACACTATGTTGATGTCTGCTTTGAATCAGGAATGTTTAATGCTATTTATGTATGTGAAATCTTTCTGATTTAAACTTGAGGAGAATCACTGGATGAGCACTGTCGATGGTGAAAGGCATGTCGTGAGCAAAACAAAAAAAAGAAAAACACCGTGTATGCTATTTTTTTGTACAATGTAAATACGAGCGTTTCTAAATTAACATTTTGAGATGCAGTGTGCCTCGGAATGAAGGTGTAAATATCTAACTTGTTAAATTATCACCACTGTTTTCTCAAAAGAATAAATGGAGCCTTTTTACCACTTGTTGACTGAATAGATAATTTGTTATTTGGATTTTAAATAAGTGGGAATAAAAACTTCATGCGCCAGTGCATTCAGTTTGAAAATATCACACATACTGGAGCTGATTAATAGCAGTCCAATTCTAACGACGCTAACGAGGGGCGTTCATGTCGAACGAATGCAGGTTTGAAACTGATTGACATTTACAGAAGAGTCTTGGTCGTGGTAAACATTAGAATGGTGCAAATGTTTTAAAGGTCATTCGTCTGTGGAGGATGATCCCAGTTGAGGTGGCTCAGAGCTCACTGCAGTCATCCCCATGAATGTTCAGCTAGTGGAACTCCTGATTCTTAAAAATTGACAAATAACTTGTCACCAACCTGCAAAAGAGAGAGACACATCTGTATGTGAGAACTGTACACAGTCATTCACTAACACCACTTGCACGGTACGGCTGGATATTCGGCTGGGAGTTAGTGCGACATCCCCCTATAGTCCTGACCTCGCTCCGTGACATTTCTACATTTTTGGGCCATTAAAGGTGTTCCTGGGAGGCCGGGGTTTCTGAACTTTGGGGCCAGCCTGTATATGTAACTATAATGTGAGTACTTCTCAGGTTACCCTGTTTTTGCTGGTTCCATGTAAGACTGGATGTTCCATATAAAACCATCTCCATATGAACACCTGACCATCACACACTCATGTCACAATGTCACTGAGGCTCTCCAGTTCTGGTTTATTCTGAAGTTGTTCATTGAGGATACTTCAGTCCCCTTTCACTCTATGTATTTTAATGTCTCCAAGGAACTGTCACAAGGCTTGTGACACGCTGATGATCGCACAAAAGCTGATAACGTTGCCCACTGTTACATTCGGTAAGGATGTAACTGCGACTGAACTGTCTGGGCAAACACAAATAAACGCCCTCTGCAGGGATTCAGGACACTGCCTCCTGTTGATTCGGTAAGGAACGATTGTGACACGTTCACAGTATGACATAACTGGTGGTGATTGTAACACTTGAAGTTGCATGGTAAACAAAAATAAATATAAATCATGGATGAGTAAAGAGCATTCCCATACACAGAGTGATGGGGATAAAAAGCTTGGAAACGATCATGTGGTCTGGTGCATCCAGATTGACCCTATACCGGAGGTGAGAAGAGAAGTGCATGAAGGCAGTGTTATGATCTGTGGTTGCTTCCATAGCTCAAGTCTTGGCTCAGCAACATTATATGGCAAATATAAAAGGAAATAAGCTGTTACTACAGAGCTTTTCTTGCCAGACAATAGAGGCATTTTTCAGGAGTGTGAACGTGATTTTGGGACCATGAGTCATTTTCAAAGACTGGCCACTAGTCACTACAATAAATTTAAGGTGTTGATTTTCTGTTGTGTCACAATCACTAAAGAAGCCATCAGATCATAATATACAAAATTTTATTATAAAAAAATGGCTACAGAATATTTCAAAGCTCAACATCTAAAAATTTGAGGATCAAATCTACACAACAGTGTGTTCCTCATTTTTTTTTTTCCAAACAATGCCAGTGGAAACAAATTTCATAGACGAGAGATAAACCACAGCTCGAGAAAAAAAAAAAAAAAGTTAAAGGCAGTGCTTAACAAAACCGGCTTATAAATTTACAAAACAGTACATGACCTGAATATGTATTTAATCTATACACATCTCTGTACATGTTTTGAGAGAAAAAGATTTTTTTTGTAAATATGCTTTTTTTCACATTGCTTTGCAAACAAAAAATTCCTGATAAATTTAATCATCATCATCCATGTCATCATCATCGTCGTCCTCGTCCTCCTCATCATCATCGTCGTCATCATCATCATCAGTGGCTTCTGCCTTCTTGCCTGTTGGCCGGCCTGGTCCACCCTTCTTCGCACCATCGGCCTTTGCTCCCTTTACACGGTACGCAGCGACGTCCTGAGAAGGGGGGGGGGGGAGGAGTAGTAGTAGTAGACATCAGCAACCGTGACAAAATAAAGCAAGAAAATAAAACAGGAGGGATAAAAACATTAAATTTTACCTTCTCGTATTTCTCCTTCAGCTTCAGAGCCTTCTGCTCATATGGAGATTTATCCTTGGCTGTCAGTTTGGACCACTGCTCACCCAGCTTCTTCGCAACATCACCGATAGTGAAGCCGGGGTTCTCGCTCTTCACCTTGGGACGGTGATCAGAGCAGAAGATGAAGAAAGCTGATCTACAATTAACAAAAAAGAAAAAAAAAAGAAAAAAAAAAAAAGACAAATGTATATTGAAAAATCAACCAAACAGAATTAAATCATGTACACAGAATTAATGACATGTTATGAACATACGGAGGCCTCTTGGGTGCGTTCGGGTCCTTCTTCTTCTTGCCCTTCTTGGCACCTTTAGGCGGCACGTAGTTTTTCATCTCCCGGTCATAACGCACTTTGTCGGTTTTGGCCATTTCCTCGAACTTTGATTTCTCCTTAGGAGACATGGTCTGATTGAAGGAAAAAGAGAGGACGGGAAAGAATTAAAAACCCTCAACACACCAGAATTACATACGAATCACTTAACTGCATGTATTATTTCTCTGCAGACACTAGAGGGCACTCTAGAGCTGTAGAATACGAATGATAAGCAACCAGGAATTAAAAACAAAAACAAGAGCTCAACCCCCAAATGACTCCTTTCCTCATAGGAGAAAGAGAACGAACCGCCTTTATGACTTATTTTTCACTTGAAAACTCCTCACCTTCCATCTCTCGGCGCATTTCTTGGAGAACTCGGAGAAGTTCACCCCCGTGTCCGGGTGCTTCTTCTTGTGCTCCTCTCGGCAGGTCTGCACAAAGAAGGCGTAGGACGAAGTCTTCCCCCTCGGCTTATTCGGATCTTTCCCCATGACGTTCCAAAAACAAGTCTGAAAAGTTTAAAAATATTTTAGACTATAATCACAAATTAAGTTTAATTAAAAAGACAACAAAAAAACGTACATTGAAAACTCCCTTCTTGTTCGCTAACGCCACAGTGGCGCAAGTCTAAACTGGTTTTATCCGATCACCGAGTTCCTGCTTAGTTTCCTCAGAACAATAAACAGCCCTCCATTTTTTTATTTCCCGCCTAAACTTTTGACAAGCGACAGCACGGCGCCACGAAAACGAATTGCACGCCTGTAAAAGACTGAATTTAGTCGTTGAAATTGCACAAATATTTATAAGCAAAACTAGCTCGAGTTTAAAGCAACGAGCTTGACTTTGGCGCGACTTTCGTTAGCCACAATGCTAACCGAATTTACCTCGGAACTACATGGCGCGCGCGCCCTCACTAACGTAACAACGCTACACGGATATAGGTCTATATTTACACAATAAGCTAAAGAAAATACGTATTTAAAATGTAATTACGAGTAATCGAATATTTAATAATTTATCTAAGTAATTTATACAAACCTGGGTACTCTTTAAAACAAAAAAATATTAAAAGTTAACTTTTTACTATCAGAATTACTCACAAATATTAATCTTCAATGCAGTAATTTGTTTAAACACAGATACACCTACTTAAGGTTTTAAAACTCACCTGTACGTGTGTAGAATATTCCCTCAGTTGAGTACACAAGCAGAACTTCTTCACCAGGTGCTGTTTTGTATGTAGTACAGGGCGTACAAACTTGATCGGAGTGCAACCACAGCTCCGCCCTTTGACGCATCAATGCGATTGGCTGGAAAACGTTCAAAAATCAAGTGCGTTCATCTAATTGGTTGTTGCGTGCATCCACACGTACCTCACGCCCCCCCTCCCCAGAGAATAAACGGTTAACACCCAGGCTGTGTCCTGAAACAATCTCCGATTGAACACGTAGTGCGTTGTGTAGTAAGAAAGATGCGCCATATATAGTGCACTTATACAGAAATCAGCGTGAGGTTTGAGATACGAACCACAGATGACGATTGAATCGTCATGGATTGCTATTGGTTGAGAGATGGATTTTAAAATGCCTGGCGGTTTTGTTGAATTTTGTGTTTCTGGAGTAATGATTATGTTATAAGTTCAAAGAAAGAAAAGAACAGTTTTATGAAGCTCGCAAACCCTTGAAAAGCCTATCATGTTTGGTGAAAGTGTGATTTTACATGGCTGAACTTAACCATGGCGTCTGGTTTGTAACAGCTGTTTTTATTTTTAAGCAGACGCCAATGGCGCGAAAAAAGCCACAAAGAAACCGAAGATGGCAGATGGATAACCTGAGTAAACAAGTTCCTACTGTTCACATTTAAACCGCCAAATATATTCAAATGTGTCACTTAACTAAATACAGAAGTCATTACAGTGCACAATGCAATCATGATGTAATTGGGTTGATTAACCAATATAGTCAAAAGTTTGGACACATTCTGACTCCAGGGTCTTTCCAGATTTAAATTTTTTCCTACATTGTAAAACAAATCTGAATGCATCCAAAATATGCAATAAACATCTTTGAACAGTTGATGCAAAGTATTTGGCCAAACCTGTTAATTCTTGAGCTCAGGTGTTTCAATCAGGCTCCTTATCTCCAGTGAAGGACAATCTTAATGCTTCAGCATACACAGACATCTTGAACAATGCTATAGTTTATACTTTCATGCCAACAATTTGGAGAAGACCCTTTTCTATTCCAACATGACTGTGCCCATGTGCATAAAGCAAAGACTTTAAAGACAGGGTTTGAAGAATTCGGTGTGGAAGGACATGACTGGCCTGCACAGAGCCCTGACCTCAACTCCATCAAGCTCCTTTGGGATGAAATGGTACGGAGATTGCGAGCCAGGCCTTCTCACCCAACATCAGTGCCTCCTGACCTCATAAATGAATGGGTAGGAATTCTTACAGAAACATTTAAAAATCTTGTGGAAAGCTGATATAGCTGCAAAAGGGGGACCAACTGCATATTGAAGTATATGTATTTGGATAAAATGTCATTACAATTTTGGCCAAAACCTTTTGTCCATATAGTGTATTGAGATATGTGCACTACTTATGCTCTGTAAAGTCTTCATAACGGCTCTAATCTGAGGTGCTGTTTATTAATTAGTTATTTCTGAGGCTGGTAACTCTAAATGAACTTCTCTGCAGCAGAGGTAAGTTCTGTTCTTGCTTTCCTTTGAAGGTCTTCATGAGAGAGAGTTTCATTGTGGTGCTTGATGGATTCCTGCAAATTGCGAGGTACGGAGCAGCTGACGTGTTGTTGGTATTTAATTACATAATTTCATATGTGTAACATATTTCATAGTTTTGATAAAATCCAGTATTGTTAAACGATCCAATACTGAACACAATATTCGCCCGCCGTCTCACTGCTCCAACGTTTCGGCAGATGTATTATTACCTCACAGTGTGACATAAAATGTGATGATGACGACACTGTCTACTGTTACATTCGATCTCACTGCCGATTATTACACAGTGAGGGCCGCCCGCTACGCCGGGGACCTAAACACCAGCCAATGGTGGCAGGCCAAACAAACATTCTGCTTTATAGTTATGGAGGAACGCCTGTGACACGCTCACAGTATGACACAAAAGTTCATAACTTACTCATAACCTGCTATACTATACAGGCATTGTAAATAGAATTGCACTACCCATAATTGCGGCTTATAAACTCACTACTGAACATAAACTTTAAACACTCAGGATTGCACTATTCATAACTGTTGCACATATTGTATATTGTATATAAAACCTTCCTCATTCCACTCCATAAAAATTTGCACACATCAAACCACAAAAATCATAACCATTGTATACAATTATCTTCATTCCATCTATCCATAATCATTGCACTCTATGTATATAACTGCTCCTTTGTGTACTGTTTACATATGCAAATTATTTATCATGGTGTATCTATCCTCCCTCCATCATTGCAACCACCTATAATCATTTGCACTCATTGTATATAACTCCTTCACTGTTAACTGTTTACACATGCAAATTACATATGCAAATAATTTTTGCACTGCGATAAATGCACTTCTTGTTAGATTCTAACTGTTTTTTGTTGCCTTGTACCATTCATGTGCAGTGACAATAAAGTTGAATCTAATCTAATCTAAAAAGCAGATGATGACGCTGCCTGAACAAACATTACCCACGATCCCTAACATCACCTGCCATCCAAACTAACAAACAGAATTTCGGTTTTATATATGTAGAGAAAGTGTCTAATTAAACATTTGCTTGTAGTGAATATAGCAAGTAGTGCAAAGTAACACTTTCACGCAAGTATTGACTGAGTAAGAAGGACTAAACCATGATGAGGATGACATTAAAATAAAATAATAAAAAAAAATTTAACGGGATGTTCACAGCAAACTTCGGATTGTCAGGTAAGGAAATGATTTATTTATCTCAATAAAGTGGATTAGCAAACATCTTGAAGATAATAAAGAGGACAGATAACAACCAATGAAATACAATCAATAGTAATACCTTAAAAAAGTCTTACTTTGGGATGTATACAGACCATGTGAAATTGTTAAGACTTTATTAGAATACGGCTTTAACTTTTAAGGAAGATGAAAAAAATCCAATCTAATCAGAATAAAAAATAAATAAATAAATAAAATGAATCATTTGTAACATGTTGTTGTTGGTCTCTCAGCAAAGGGTCGCCACAGCAGACACTTGGTCCGCACAACAACTTGGCACAGGTTTTACGTCGGATGCCCTTCCTGACACAACGGTTCACATATGGAATTTGTTCCTCTTTCAGTTACTCAGTGGGTCCTATTGCAACAAAGTCCTGATTGTTTCGCAAGTATGAGTTATCCATACATCCATCTATCCATCCAACTAACTTTTCTTAATATGCCAGCATAGCTGCAAATGTATTCACATAACTATATATATGACTCTTTTCAAATTCCAGCATACTTACTGGTATGTTAGTTGACACCATCTTAACTTTAAAGTATGAAAAATGTCATTCATATTTGCATAAATAAACTTCCGTGGAAAATAACTACTTTAGTGAGAGACAGTATCTTCTAAACTACATGCAGTACTGCTGGAAGTAGAAGATTTTACTACTTTAAAAAGTTGAAGTTTACACGAGAAAAAAAAAGTGTCATGCTTTCAGGTGCTTTAATGAGTATATTGTAGAGGTTCACATCTGTATTTTGTTCCTGTTTGTTTCTCGCTGACTTCCTTTGCAGCAAGCTCCAGATTGTTGGGTAAGTGCACGTCTTTGCTGTAATTTGACCCATTTCTAGCGGAAGTTCTTACAGATGATTGCGAACCCTTAACACTTGTTGGTGTAGAAAACAACTCAAGACCTTCAATAGTGTTTTTCACTTTCAGTACAGAAAGCAATGCCATTTGCAATTATGTTCATGCATTCTGTGTTTACCCAGATAGAAACTTGTAGTACGTCATTTAAATGTTCACTGTATGAGTTTGTCTATTCATCAGAGCCACTGTGCTTTTGGTTTCTGAACTTTCCACTCAAATTAAGTTCAAGTTGACATTGCTTTTGAGTTTAAAGTCTGCATTAAACTGTCATTCAACAGACCAGCCAGTCAAAAGGTGAATAACAACTTTGAAAACAGTTTGGTGTGCTTTATATTGCTGTAAAAAAAAAAAAAAAAAAAAAAAATCTCAGACAGCTTGGTGGTGCTTCACATTCAGAACCACTGGTATAAGTGGATTAAAATCTTTCATTTTAAAAGCTGCACATCCTGCACTCTGTATCATTTGTGTTTCCTGTTTCCTTAATATTAGACTAAATCATAAAGAAAGAACTCATAAAGAGAAATCATAAGGAGAACTCCAATGCAAGTCTAGTCATCAGTATAAGGTAAAAGTGAAATATCCAGGTCAAAATTTAATTAAAAAAAGTAATGGAAATTGTATTTCTCTGTCCTGGTCCTTCATAATTAGCAAATATATATGACTAAATGATTAACTGCATGAAAAAAGAAAAGTCAGACAAAGTTTTAGTGGGCCCTGTTTGAAGCAAAGAAAGCAAGTAATGACTGATGAAAATATTGAGATTCTTGGTGAAGTTGCATTGTAGAATAGTGGAAACTACATTTATGTTTAATAGTGACATAACTGCATTTCCACAAACACAATGTGAAGTGAACTCTCGAAGTTTGAAGAGGTCACATGGTCTGCATTTCCACATGGACAAGTCCAGATTGATCATACTCCATAGTGATGAGCGCATCGGGGGAAGTAGTGAAGTGCATGTAGCGATGCACCCATCATGCATAGTGTCCACTGCACAAGCCTCTGGAGGCAGTTTTATGATCTGGGCTTGCTTCAGTTGCTCAGGTCTAGATTCAGAAATGTTATGTGGCAATAAAATGAAGTCAGCTGACCACCTGAATGTACTGAATGACCAGGGTATCACATCCATCTTCCCTGATGGCACGGCTATGTTCCAGGACTCAGGAGTGTGAAAGAGTGGTTCTGGGAGCTCTGCCATGTGGTCGAACAACTTATCAGTGTTCAAGATAAAGGTAACCCATATGTAACTGAAACACCATCCCCTGCAGTTCTTTACATTCAGTTGCTCGACTTAAATCACAAAGAAGCATTTCTTTCACATGCTAAAGCAGCCCGGCAGCAATTAACATAATACTGTACTGCCTCAGCACTGTGGTTTAAAATGCTGTTTAAGAGAGACACATCTCAATTTCCCCCCTCCAGCAGTCAGAGGGATTGATGGCAACACTGATGATAATAGCCAACCAACAAGTTTAAACAGTAGGAAGGCCACAGGGGATTTGAGGACTTTGAAATTGCGACATTACTGTTCAATGACACACAGGTGAGAGTTTTTCAAGGACACAAAAGGTGTGAATGAAGCAGGCAAATTGGCCACTTTCACTATCTAGTCTACTTATTTCTTGAACAAGAGAGTAAATGAAGAAGTAGCCAGAACTATGGTTTATTTCTTTCATTCATTTTTTTTGTATTGGTAGTGTGGTCGCACGTTATTCTTATTTAGTCACATCTGCTGCAAGCTGGAAACAACATGCATCAATGTGTGAAAAAAAAAAAATCTTTTATCTTTCATATATCTTTCTTTTATCTCTCACACCATATATAAACTGATACATGAAAGAGAAAATAGTACTTAACCATTCCTTTGATAAAATATTAAAGGTCAAGAATGATGAGTCAGTAATATAATAGCAGTTTTGCGCTGCCGTGCTGCTGTACAAGATGTTCAGAAATCTCCTTTCAGAATGCATAATGTTCATACATCTAAGGCACATTGAATGCGAAACCCAGCATTAAAATAAACAGACTTCTAACGCCTGTCCATGATTTTCTTTCCCCCACACCCTTAAATTGTCTAACAAATTAAAATCAGCAATGTCTGTCATCACATTGTGAGTCTTCACAACATGAATTGAGAGTTGTGTCTGCTTTATATACACAAAGAGCATTTTTATCCTTTAAAGAAAGCTTCAGTTTAGAAGGTTTACTAAACCTGTGCAGAGTTTCTGAGCATCTTCTTCCCATTTCTGTGTGGTTTTGTGTGTGTCTGTCTGTGTGCATGCAACTTCCGTCTCTTGTTTCCAGATCCGTTCCTGACCAGGAAAAAGTTTTGAAAGTGATTAAATATACTTTTAAATGTCAATGTGCACAATTTTATAGTACAATAATATATATATATATATATATATATATTTATATTTTAATAAATACAATAAGCACAGCCAAAGTTGAGCCTAATAATGAAAGTTATTCAGTGCTTGTGCACTGGTACTCTGACAGCGTTCAGCACAAAGAAAGACTGAATTATGTGAACATTTCAAGAATTCCAAATAAGAATTGCATCATAAAGTAAACATGGCAGGAATTTTCAGTACACTGGAATATTACAAAGCATCTGTAGTGTTTAAATAGCAATCATATAATTCTCAAGTCATGTTTGACATGGCATGATGTTCTTATAAGTACAGCAATGGTTAAAAGTATTGAGGCAAAAGTGAAATTCAATGTTTTAATCAGATTCTTAAAATTGTAAAATAATAACAATCAAAGGTATGATGAAGACCTTTATTCTTCAAAACCTGCTGCACATAGAACCAGAAAGATCACTTCATGTGTGCTTGATTGCTTCCTGAAGGTCGTGTACAGAAATCTGCCAGCGGAGATCAGAATTCACTTGAGAATTTATGAGTTCAGAAAAACCTGGCATCAGAACATAAAAGTCCTGCCACACATTTGATTCCTTAACTATGAGCAATTCTTCAGGCAGATAGAAGAGAACAAATTAATGACATCAAAATTTTGTGTACAGGGAGAACTGTCATGTATGGCTGATGTTGTTTATATTTGTTGACACCGCTACATGAAAAGCGCTTTTTGCAACCTTGTAATAATTTGCAATGATCAGATGTGCACTTCATATTGTATCAGATTACACCAAAACCATAACTGGTTATGGTTTGCGCTCAATAGACGTTAGTAACATTTATATATTTAAAGACTTTTTTATAAATTTTGTAAGGAGTCCTTCAGAACTCCGAATCTCTGTAATTAGACCCACAACAGCCTGAGGCATAGTTCCCCATAGTTATCGCACTGTCTGATTTTCACTGCGTTACACCATTTAAATAGATTGTAGAAATTACTTCAATGGTCATTTTGAGGTGAATTGAGAATTGAAGTTGAGAAATGCATGACAGGATAATCTTAGGCATCAGTTTAAAGCTCATGCTTTCTCATTCATCACACCTGGATCTAATAAATGAAACTACATACAGTATAAACATATCTCACCTAATGTAAACAATAGGCTAATTAGACCAGCGGTATAGAATGTGTGGAGGCACGGAGTACAGATGGATCATATGTGTTAGATTAGGGTTAGTATCCGAACAACAGACCTCCAGGATGGGACACACCGCCATAAACGAGGACAGATTGTGCACAAACAGCGACCAAACAGATTTACGTTTAACTAGATACATGTAAATGGATATTGCATGCTGTATAACAAAATTAGCACAGAATGTTTTGCCGCTGCTTCGACGTTTGGTCTTGATGAGATTTTTCAATCAGCATCGCAAACGTTTGGTCCACTCAAAGTCCAGTGTCAGACGTTTTGCATGGAATCACAAAAGAGATTTTCGACCCAAAGAAGACGGTCCTGTAACAAAAACAAATGTTTTGACTTTCTGATTGTTTAGTTGAAAAAAACAAGCCTTATTTACTACAGTACATTACAGCACAGAGAAATTCTTTTCTTCACATATCCCAGCTTGTTATGAAGCCACGATACAGCGCCCCTGGACTACAGAGGGTTGCTCAAGTGCTCAACAGTGGCAGCTTTGTTGTGCTGATGCTCTGATCAGTAAGAGCCTTAACTGGTTGACTCACCACCGCATCTAGATAGTTCAAAGATTGCTCAAGATTTTACAAAATGATTAGAAGTTTGAATAAGGGGAGGGGAGAATATTTATGCAGAAGTTACATAATTATGTTGTTTTGTTGATTAGACTTGTACAAACCTAGGAATTCATTTCATCACATTATTACATTGCATTGCATTATTACAGCATGACAACAAACCTGAACTGGGGTTTGCCTGTATAAGATATATCAGGAATATTCAAATTGACACCTGGTCTTGGTCTGGTGAATGAAGGAAAAAAACTGATTGACATTTACAGGAGACTTCAAGCACAGTACGGTGATGAGACTCTTAGGCGCAGTAAAACATTTGAAGTAGTCCGGGTTCGATTCCCGTCTCTATATGTGCATGGATTTTGCATGTTCTCCCCGTGCTTGGTGGGTTTCCTCTGGGTACTCCAGTTTTCTCCCACAGTCCGAAGACATGCATTCCCAAATTGCCCGTAGTGGGTGAATAAGGGTGTGTGGGTGTGTGCGCCCTGCGATGGATTGGCACCCTATCCAGGGTATACCCCACCTCATGCCCTAAATCTCCTAAGAGGCTCCAGGCCCCCCGCAACACTGTATATACAGTAGGCTAAAGTAGTAGACGATCAGTGAGTGAGTGAGAGTGATTATTCAGGTCCTTCGCAGAGCACAGCCTGTGTTCCTGCCCATCCAAGAGCCAAAAATTTAGACCTGTGTTTCATTCTCCCTTAAAACTGGGCTCGTCATGATGGCTACAGTGCTTTCTGTGTTTAACAGCGGTTCCGTGACTTGATCTCTGTCACCCTTAGATCCTGCTTAGAGGCAAAACTGTGCAGTTACCTGGGGCAGCACAGCAGCTCAAGGAGGTTACAGTAACACACTATGTCACACTCGTTGCCTTCCCAGTAATGATTTTTCAGCGACTCGATGGGTCTCATCCTCTCCGGTCCAACATCATGGCAGTTTCTATCCTTCACCATCTTTCTGTAGCAGGACCAGCGGTTCGATGGAATCGCGTACCGCACGTGTACGTGTAGCAGGACAAGGACCACGATGATTAATGCTTTCATTTTAGAATTCTGCAAAAGAAGCACAGGCTGCATTTATTGCCATAGTGTAATAGAAGGCTGAGTTTTTTTAAATCAGTTTTGTAATTCATCATAATTATGATGAATATCATTCATTTTTCACCATCATCACAGTTCCAGGACTTACAAAGCCGTTGCTTTATAGTACCAGACATGTTCTATTAAACTCCAACTAGCAAGATGGAAATGCTATAAGATATAACAATATATAAGATAATATAGTTGCAAAGAAGAAAGCCCTGGATACTGGAAAAAAGCATCACACTATGATGTCACTCAATATGTTGCCACTCAGGAGATTACTAGCTACTATTTGGGTTAAATTTAAGGCATCGCCGTGGCTAAACTGTTTGAGACATCCTCAATATCTTGAGATCGTATTAGTCCGGTTTGGTGACAATCATATAAATCCCATAGTACCAGACTCCTTATATTAAACACCCACTGGCAAAGTAGAAATGTTATGAGATATAACAATATACAGTATAAGATAAAACATAATCTATAAGAAAAATAGTCCAGAAACCAGACAGATTTGCTGACACAGGCTGTTACACATCACATTGCAGCAGGGAATACAGCTGTTGAAGTGCATGCAAACACTAGAAAGTCATTAACTCTTCCAAATCCTCATCCAAAGCAATCACACCTTCAGCATAACTGAATCAGAGTAACTAAACAAATCATGTTGAGTATCTGTGTGAATAAGAAACTGATTTTAATGCTAATTACTACAAACACTATTGCTTATCAAATATCAATAAACTACCACATTTAGATGATTGAAAATGATCACACAAACATCCTGATCCCTAAGTACAGTGGCAGCTTATCTGTGTGTGCGTGTGTGTGCGTGTGTGTGTATATGCATGCTCACCCGCATGAAGAGCTGAGATGTGAGCTGTCTCGACAGGGTGAATCTGGAATCCACATTTACACAGTGAGCTCTTTATATCAGTCTTCTCTGTGACTGTCTCTCTCTCTCTCTCGCAGCCTCTAAGGCACCAGTACAACCAAGCATAAGCACAACCCACATATATCTACAGTGCAACCATTCATTTAACGCCGTTTATACCCCAGCACTGTTGAATTCTCAAATCTGATTGGTCAGAAGGTGTTGATTAATTCTCCATGACAGCAGCTTTGCAAGTAGTACTACAAATCTCAGCTTTATGCTCTTTTGAACCTTTTGAACCTTTCTAATATATATAGCCTAGTAAGAATTTACACACGAGCACTCTCTGACCGATAAGAAAAAGTGCTTCATTAGTCATTTGGTGACATTTTCTATGGTTTCCAGCAATTAAACTCTAACTGATGGATTTTCAGGAAATAGGAGTTCCCTTTTAGTTTGTGGGTTCTCAGTGACATGACAAGCTGAGTCCCGATTTTTTGTGTCATTTTTGCAAAATAACAGCCTTTGACGTGAGATCAGTCACTCTGCATCATCACACCACTCCATCATTAATTGCTTTCATAACAGCATGACATGAAAGTGTTCTATTTGACACATTTCTATTTGAAGTCATATTCATACATGGTGAGCTGATTTTTTTTAATACCTTGTCTGACCACATTTATTAAGGTTTATGAATTTATTATGAGTCAATGTTTATTTTTTAATAACCCCACAGCTGCTATTTTATAAACCTAATTCCTAAACCTGAATTTAATCTCATAAGACTTCCTATACAAATATAAATATTCTTATACCTGTTGCCAAAATGGTGCCAATCATCTCTATGCCTGCTGCTGCTCCATGGGCTTCATAAAAAAATTTAAGCCTGTGCCAAAAAGTGTGTGTGTCTGTGTATACATCCTACTCTCCTCAAGAGGCCAGCAGAGGCAGCCAGCCACACGTTATGCCAGATTTAGCTCCTGAAAGCAAACAGGAGGTACAGAGGCTTTAAATGCGGCCCTCTTTTAAATTTTCTTTTTCTCTTTTTACATGAATTCATTTACTTATTTTACATAATTTTTATCCAAAGTAACATATATTTGAGGCTGTGCCTTGTTCATCTATACAGCTGTTAAAAAGAAATGGCATTTGGTGGAAATGCATACACAGAAGCTGTATGTACAAGGGGTGTTATTTCCCTATATAATCTGCTGCTACACTAATGCTACACTTATCTTAGTGTTTAACTAGTGCTTGGATACCATCAAGGTAGAAAGCTTTCTCAGTATTGTGGAGCCACGATCAGACTGCCTGCTTAATGTCTAAAACCCCGGCCTCCCAGGAACTCCTTTAATGGCTCAAACATGTGAAAATGGCTTGGAGTGAGGTCAGGACTGTACAGGGGCTGTGGCAATAACTCCCAGCAAGTTCCTGTAACGTGCAAGTGGTGTTGGTGAATGATTCCCACAGACAGATAGATGCGTCTCTTCCGCAAATTGGCAACGATTTTCAATGATCAGGCACTCCACTCGTTAAATGTTTACAGGAATGACTGCAGTGGACTCCGAGGCACCTCGGCCGGGATCATCATTCGCAAATGTACGGCTTTCTTTAACTAGTTTGCATCATTCGAATGTTTTACTGCGGCTAAGAGTCTCATCAATGTTCTGTGGTCAAAGTCTTCTGTAAATGTCAATCACCTTTACACCTTCATCTCACTCACTCACTCACTCACTCACTCACTCATCTTCTATACCGCTTTATCGTGTATTCAGGATCTCGGGTTAACTTGATACAGAAGAGGTAATTATGTACAATATAGATAGTTTCTTTAACATGCTGTGTTTGTATTGTATAGCACGGTGCTGTGACTGTACTGCACAGGTTTATGTTAATGCGTTTCTTCTAATACTTATTCTTACTAGTTTTCATAGTAACAGCTTATTCACAAGAACTGTTTGTAGTTGCTTTAATTGTAAGTGTTAACTTTACATTTATCTTGAAATGGATAAAAATTCTAATGATCCCTTCAAAATAGATAGAAAATTGTAAGCATTGACTCAGTGCTGTGCTGTGGAATAAAACACTGTGTGATGTGTTATTAGCAATGAATCAACTTCCTGTTGAAGTTGAATCAAACTCCTGTTTAGTGCCGTTTCGTATCATGCTGCATCATTACACCCTGTCATTGATTATTTTTCTGTATGTGAAATAACTCGTTATGTTTTCTATTTTACATATTGCACATGTCTCCCCATATTAAAGGTACAGCAGTTTGGCTGCCTGTTTGCCTCATTTTTGGCTTTATTCACCAAACATTAGTACATTTGTTGACAGAAAAACTGAACACAAATGAAGCAGTATGAAATAATTCTGATGTAATTGATGATGTAATGAATTTCACTCCCATGTAGACTCTAAAACTTGAAATCACTACTTATTACACATTTTGGAATAAATTCGATCCATGTTTGTGATGAAGAAGCAGCCAGTCAAGTGTGATCAGGCCAATAAAACAGAAAGAATTTCACACTTTCACTATTGTCAAGCGTTGATTTACATGAGCGTGGCCTATACTGAGCAGCCGGAGTAAATGACTGAAGTGGACTGAATGAATTAGTAGCATTGACATTCAGTAGTATTGAATCATTCAGATCTGTAGCAGCATTTAGTCTAACTTGGATGCCTGCCTCGATAAAGCATAAAAACCCACACATTTACACTGACACATGCACAGAGGGAGAGGGCATCAATGTTGCCCTTGATAAACGGTGAATTGTGTGGCATTATTCACTGTTAAGTGTAAACAATACTGGGAATAAAACAGAGTTGCAGAATATAGTTGTCACTTTCTTGTTATATGGTCTCTGTCCAGCTCTGAGGATGGAGATGTTATCAATGGGACGTACAGTAATGTTTTTGTCTGTCATAAAATCATAAAATCACAAAAAAATGATGTACTTAAGGGAAACATTCACCCACATTATATATCTTTGAACTGAAATATTTGTGGTGACTTAGTGGTTAGCAGCGCCGCCTCACGCCTTCAGGGTCGGTGGTTTGAATATTTCCTCTGGTCTATGTGCGGAGGGTTTGCACGTTGTCCTTGCGCTTTGTGGGTTTCCCCAGAATACTCCAACTTCCTCATATGGGTGGTGTAGGCTGACTGACATTTCCAGATTGCCCATAAAGCTCCATCAGACAGGCCATTACTACCTGGTGCTGTATTTTTGCTATTCCTAAAAGTAAATAAATGCATAAATAAATAAAGTAATTTCACAGTGAGTAATTTCACTCTGAGTGTTCAGATAAGGAAGTGAGGGAGGCCTAAAGCGCCACTGCATCACTCTTTGCAGTGGAGACAAAGCGAGTGCTCCACCTTAATATGGCTTTTTAAAGTTAGGATTGATTTTTTTTTTTTCTAAATGTAAGGTGTTCAGCAAAACTATCAGTACATGCATGCACTAATGTAGCATATGCATTCATGTTGTTCAGGTATAGTTATTAAAAAAAATGCTACTGATGGTAATTTGGTACATGGTACATTTTAAGAACCACAGGATGAAGTTTGGAGATGTTCACTCCACCATCTCCTCCAGTAATTTGAATTTGGAGACTAAACGACAAAACAGATTTTTCATGTATTAAGGATTTGTTTTTTGTAGGTCTAGAAACTGAGAGTGAAACTGAATATGCAAAACATGCAAGTTGAAGCTAGGTCAAACCTCAGCAGCGCCATCTGCTGTTTATTTATTGTAATTAATTGTCTTTTTTTTAAAAAGAGAAAAAAGAAATGTACTTATGTTAACTTCTAACTTAGCACTCTTTTATTATTAGCTGCTGTATATAAAAAACGTTTCAGTATAACTATATATTGTGTATTATTTGTTTTATTTTTTGTAAAAAAAAAAGTTATTTTTGACTTATGTAAAATTTAAACTGTGCTATTAATAAGAAACACCCATAAAATACATAATCTTGTGTCTGAATGTGAAATTTAAACCAATGGATGAATCTAAACATACAAAAGTGAAAGCAAATCCAGCTTTTAATACATAATATATATCCCCAAATTATGTCTGTAAAGAGATTTAAGAATTAAGTACTTTTTAAGATTTAAAATAGTATTCCAACTCTTATAACTCATACCATAGTTTCCATAAATGCATTCTTAATTGCACTTGTATACTGCATTGTGCACTCTAATGAGCCAGCAGACTGGTCTAATGTTTTGCCCTAAAATGGCCAATTGTGCCATCTTTATATAATGCCACCTTGAGGGTGCACTTATCTGTGTAAAATTGTAATTATGGCTTATACAGTAATCTGTCAGTTGGGAAAAAATGAGCAGCATTTATATTACATTGTATGCCCAATACTGTAGTATGCACACCTGAATATCACACCTTCATGTATGTACTTTTTGAACATTGATTTCCAGATTTAATCCTCCTTAGCTGTTATAATGCGCTGAACTCTTCTCTTCTGGGGAGGCTTTCCACTAGATGCCTGGGGGATTTGTATTTATTCAGCTACATGAGCATTAGTGAGGTCTGAATTGACGTTCAGATGTTGAGAAGGATCCAGTTCCAGTTCATCCAAAAGGGCCCGAGGTTAGGGCTGTGTGCAGGCCACTTGAGGTCTTCCATTCCAACCATAACACATCAGGATTTTCCGCACAGGGGTGCTGTTATGCTTGAACTGGTAGAAGAAGGGAAATTGTAATTCTACAGCATATAAAGAAATTCTATAGCATTGTGTGCTTCACGTTTTGTGGTGGATATTGGTGTAACACTTGTGTGTGTACATACTTTTCCCCATAAAGTGTATTATCGGGCATGGTAAGTGAAATTTAAAAGTTACAGTATGTTATTCAACCATTGCAGGGAACCAACTTCATAGAAACTTTATTATTGTAATTCAATAGGTGTGAATGTATTAGGTCATTTAGTTCGTTCATTATTTTAATTCAGTTAGAAGAACAAGTAGCTGTGACGCGTCCGTTTCGCACGCGCTAAATGAATTTCGATTTAAATGTAATTTTTAACAGAAAATAACGGTCAGAATAACGGCAAACGGCTGAAAATAGCTAGTGCTATGAAATATCATCTTTATACTACACATGCTATATAAAAGGTATTATTATTAATATTATTGCAGCAAATAAATAGTTTACGTAACGTTTCTACATTAAAAACCTACTTAAAACTAGAATACTAGCCAATAGCTAATTTACTATCAAAATACTGTAGATATTAAAGTAGAATTCATTTGCATAATAAACTTAGTTGTCCAAAATTATTGGGTTAGCTAGCTAGATTTACCCGAAAGAGAAACATAATCAAATGCAAGCAAAAATGTTGATTTATCTCCGAACAGATCATTTAATCTAATTTGTTTGCTTGGTTGTTTTTCATATTCATATATTTATTGTCTGGTCAGAAATGTATATCTTTCTACGATTTTTGACATATTACTTATATTCTTAACATAGGCTATTACTTAAAAACAAAGTTATCTTCAGCTTATTCATTTTATCAAGACATTATTTTGTTTATTCAGTTTCATTTCATATTGAATGAAATTTTTTTATATTTTATACGATAAAATTTTAATAATAAATATTAGAATCTGCCTTCAGAAAGTGGATAGAATTTAGTAGCACAAAAAGTTTTTTTATGTGTTTGAAATCTTCTTTCACTTCTTTATTATTATTATTATTGGCTGCACAGTGACATACTGTAGTGCTTAGCACTATGGGCTTAAACTACCAGGTTTGAGGGTTCGACTCCCACTCGGGTCTGCGTGTGTGGAGTTTGCTTGTTCTTCCCCTGCTTGGTGGGTTTCCTACGCGTACTCCTGTTTCCTCCCACAGTGCAAAGGCATGCAGATTAGCCTAAATACACGTAATGTATGTGTGAGGTGCATGTGTGCCCTGCTATTGATAGGTACCCTGCCTTGTGCCCAAGTCTCCTGGGATATGCTGCAGGCCTAAATGAATTCTTCTACTTCTTCTTCTTCTTCTTATTGTACTCAGCAAAGGGCAAGAAAACATCGTTCAAAATAGTATCAAAAACCAATAGTTCAAAGATCTGTGATTTCACATAGCAGCTCTAAATAAATTAACTTTTTCACAACGGTAATGGCTGAAATCAAGACTCATACTCCCCGCTGCTTTTTTACTTTATATATATATATATATATATATATATATATATTTTTTTTTAAATTACTGTAAATAAATAAGAGAGTTAGAGAAACATCCCTTCTCAGGAAGCATGTGTAATTTTACTGAACACAAGATAGCGCTGTTAGGAAAGGCTCACTAGGTTCATGCATTAAAGCTATGCAGACAACAGGGATTATATATTTTTTGCATCTTAAATTTTTTATTGAATTGAATTTGTAGATATGTTTGTTAAGATAAGTGAAAACAGCAAACAGTCTGTTAGACTGACTGTTACAGTACATTCTTCTTGCCATTAGCATTTCAGAGTATTCAGGCCATAAAATATCTACAAGTGGACATATATACGTGGCATTAAGCTTTTTAAAAATTATTTATTTACAACAATATAATGTAAGTGTGTTGTTTGTGGTGGGGGAAAATTGTGGGCTGCAGGCGTGTAGAAACACACCATGAATCACTATACTAAATCTGAATGAGTTTGTTTCCACAGCAACAGCCGTCACAAAGTGGCCTCTTGAGTTTCATTCTCTGCTGTTTCGATGACAGACAAGGCCAAAACACAGCTGCAATATTTGGGTGTGCTTGAGAGCACCATAAGCTCTCCTGGCTGTTATAGGCCTCTCAGGCGAGTCACTCTGTAAAGAGGAGACAGACTAAACTATGGCACATTAGCTCGATCCCCAGAAACGAGGAATAAAAGTTTGTTGCCATTGTAACTTCTGATTCTTGATTTACGAGGTAGAGCACCATCTGAGATTGAAGGTAGTTACAGGTTCGCTTTAAGAGAGCTGCAAACTGACAGTGTCTCCATTCCCACAGGCCGTGCACTATCAGCATGCAGGAATCAACGGCATAAAAGCAATCCCCTTTAAAGGTAGAGTGGGCCTCCTGTGCTTAAGCTACTGCTGAATTGCATCTGCTCAGAGAAGCTCTCTGATGATAGTGTAATCTCACTATGTAACTAGAGATGGATTAACAGTCTTTTGTTATATAATGGTATTAGTTCCCAGTTCTCTGTGGTAATATACTTAGCACTGACTGTTGGACTTATTTTAATTCTGTTCTCTGACTTCATGTTGTTTGCTAAGGCCACGCAATATTCAGACACATCTGGACAAACAGTAGAACAGGTAGAAAGACATAAAGCAATGTATCATTGCAAACAATACAGAGCAAGTAAAGAGATCCAGAATAAATAAAATGTTTCTCTTAATAATTTCAGAGTATAAAAATTGAAGACCATTAGACATATTTTTAAATACAATTTTAAACTTAAAAGTGCATTATACCATTGGCAGATAATTCTATTAAAAAACAATAGAATTAAGCAAAATAATTAGATTAAAAACAATAAAGAGAAATATAAGTGTGTATAAGTGTGATTGTAAATCTTTATCTTCAATCGTAAATGCTGCATCAGTAGAAGGCGTGACAGCACAGGGGCACTTTCAGCCAACTACTAAGAACTGATAAATACTCACACACTTGGAATCTTAAAATGCTTCTTATCAGTTGCTGAGGTGAATAAAGTGTGTGTGTGTGTGTGTGTGTGTGTTTATGTGTGTAAAATTTAACCCAGACAGATTTGCAATGACTTAAAACTAAATATTTTTTTTCTATTTTCAAAACTTTAAAAGAATTTTTACATTTTTAGAGCAGCTTAATTGACCCATTTTGCGAAACCCAGACGGCTCTCATACGCAAATCATATATCTATTATTTGTAAAGAATAGACTAACTGTAAAAGATGACATTTTAAGGAAAATGTATCCATCAAATGTGAAAAGCAGCATTGTAGCTCAAATCCAAATATCAGGCTTAAACACTTTTAAATCTTGGATGTCTGTCTCTAGTTAACTGCTCTGACTGAATTTTTTAGGGAGAATTATATCATTTAAGCATCAACCATGAGGAGCGCTCCCACACAGGACAGCATGTTGCAGCCAGCCCCACTGCACTGTTACAAGGGATCAAGAGAGCCATATTTTTTACTTAATGACATCAGTGAGGCTTGAGTCAGCATGAAGAGGAATCTTCTTTCTGTAGTTGTTCATTCCTAATTCGTAGTCCAGGAATATAATCAGACGAGTTATTCTGTGTATTACAGAATGGCGTCAAAAACACTTTTTTTTTTGTTTTTTATTCTGTTTCGTCTTGTTTGCTTTTGAGCTTAATTTATATTTTAGTGATTTTTTGTTTTTTAAGCTACAAACTGAAAACACAGAATTCTTCTGTTTGATGCTGGATAGAAGACAAAATTTTCCCATTTTCCTCTTAAGTCTTTGTCTTGTCACCTGAGCCATCAACATACCATAAGACTAGTTAGAAGGATTCTCACCAGTGCATACCATAGCATTTAATGCTCATATCATTAAATCGATCATTTCTTGAAATGCTCCATTAATTTTTATTTTATTTATTCATATTTGGCTTTTCAATGGTAACCCAGTGATTTCAAAATGTTTTTCTTGGAGCTACAGTTTTACACAAAAGCATGTCATTTACAATGAAGACCCTTCAAATATAATAAAACAAAAATTACCCAAGGATGAAAATAATTGATCTTTTGAGCTCAATACTGTCAACCAACCAGAAAAAAAAATCTGGATTTTCCTTTGAATTTATATTATCACTGATTCTCCTGGGTACATTGCAGTGCATTTCTTTTTATAAACAATTTGTCTAATACATTGTTCCAAGCTTGTTGGAGAACCTGATGCAGTCATTCTGTCTACAGATGAAAAATTCCAGACAGCATTAATGATCTTTTTAATCAGAAACATGGGTTATTACTTCATACTATGTTATGTCACAAAACACAAATATGTCTCTGTAAGATTATTAATGATGATGATGATAATAATAATTATAATGTGTTTTCTACTGAAACACTAATGAAAAAGACATGTAAGGGAACATTTTATTTAAAAACAGACAAGATACTTTATAGAACAATTGATCTATTGGTTGTAAATACACAACTTTTCGTAATTCATGATGTGTTTCATAATTACATTTAATAACTATTTGTTTTTTAAGAACATTATCACTTATTTAACATATAAACTGAGTATTTCACATTCCTTACATTTTCAGTCTAGAGTTTCTCACGTGTTGTTATTTTCCTCTGTCTAGTAACGGACTTTGGCAAGCCAATGTAAAGTTTACTTTCTAATTTTGTCTTTTGTTGGGGTCGCTTGGCGTGCGGCATGTATTGATGCACCATATTGGCGTGTGTAGTACACCCCATCATCTCGCTTGGCTGGAAAACAATGATTGTGCACATTTTACAACATCTATTCCCTAAATTGTTCCCATTTGTAAAACTCTGATATAGCTGCATTGTTAAACTGCATTACCGACTCCATGTTGTGTAATGCAATATTTAAATTGGAATGAATGTCCGCCGGTCAGGCCAACCATATCGACCACCCTCGCCAACATCTAAACAAGGTGCGGCGTTTCTCTCTGAACATGATCAAAACCACTCTGTGGAAAGCTATCAAAGCAGAGGGGTGTGGTGGACCTCAATAAGCTGCCTGCAGCCAGCCCACCCATGAGAGGCCCTAACACTGCCAGAGCCTTTTGTGTAACTAATAAACATGAGGTCACGGAATCCGAAATCAATCTGACACCCACTTCCTAAATCAATACATACCTGAGAAACAGACCAGCAATGCAGGCCTCTTTGCAAGAGTCAATTTTAGGGTCTTCACTAACGACTGTGATTAATATTTATTGGTGGGCCTAGAGAATCCCTGACCTAAAAACAATTCATGAATTCACAGATTTTCTTTGGATTTTTTCTAATCTGGATTATATTTTAATTGAAGTTAGAATTTTGGAAAGTTGATTTTAGATAAGCACTGTCGCCTTGCACCTCCAGGGTCTGGGTTCGATTCCCCGGCCAGGCTCGATTCCCGTCTCTGTGTGCAT
>JAQQZS010000038.1:3959840-3973391 GCA_030068045.1 Platyallabes tihoni
ACGGGGGTCTGGTAGTTCCTCTCCTGCTTTGTACTAAAGTCCACAACCAGCTCCTTTGTCTTGCTGACGTTCAGGAGGAGATTAGATAACAAATCTAGTGATATAAATTTTGTGATATATTTTCATCTTAACCCTTCTGAATTCACATTTATGATATTTGTATATAAGTGATACGTGTAATGCCTGCAGTTTCACAGAGAAAATTATCTCTAACAGATTAACGTAGGTGCTGAATGTCCTGTCTGTAGGTAACGTGCTCTCTGAGATGGTCTGAAAATGTGCTGAAAAAGAGATCTAACCTCTGCTCGGTCATCTTTTAACTGTAGTTCTTCCAGACAGTAATGCGTCTAAATTCACACAAGTCTGTATTTATTCAGTGAAGGAAAAGAGATCCCAAATATATAAATACGATTCAGACATCAGGCATTTGGTGACATCTTGGTCCATTCTGTCTGGGAGTCACTGGTCTGCAATTTGTGGCTAAGGGTCGATTTATTGTAGCGTCAAAAACCACCGTCCATCATGCCGGCACTCTCCAGCAAGCCATTATCCCCCCAGCGATGTAATCCACACACACAAAAGTGCCTGGCTCTAATTTACAGTCCACTGATGGATTTACACCATTCTTCCCATTAGTGTGTACATTTCCTTCGGCATGTTATGTAATGGTGTTAGGGAGATTTAAGAAAAGCATAACAAGTCATAAATTTGTCTTACCTAGATGCTCCGTTCTCACCAAGTCTTCCCTGGTGAGAACGAAGCATCTAGGTAAAAACTGCTTAAAGTTGAAGCTTATTAGGACTATTGCTAGCTGGCAAAAAAAAAAAAAAAAAGAAGAAACGAGTCTGGAGTGTGTTTCAGCATTTACTGTTACACACTCGTTTACTTGTTAAGTGGGATTGAAGGATGCCATGAAAGAGGAGCTGATTTTAATAGCTTGAGCTGAAGTTGAGTCCAGTGGATCTTGATGGATGGATAATGAGTGTTAAATGGATGGAAAACATGCACTCTTACAACAACGGCATTTTGAAGGAAAAGGTTTCGGGATACTCCTTCAAACAATGGTCTGGTTGTGTTTGAGCGTGCTCCTCTACTTAATAAGAAAGGTGAAAAACTGAACAACATAGACACACCGAGAAGCATCAACACACAAAAAGTTGCATTCGCCTTCGCATTCCTGCGGTGATTTCCTTTTAAAACAAACAAGGCCTGTTACCTTGCTAAGATGGCAGCCGTGAGTTTCAGAACAGCAGCACAGGGGGAGCTGATTATAGCGTTAGGTCAGATTAGGTCAGCGCTATGTGGTGCTGGAAATTAGGCCAAGTATGTATGGTGCTGGTTTTAGTCATCTTGTCATGTCCTCCTAGAACCCCTGGCATGGCTTACTTTATTTAAAGAAAGTGACTTCTCACTGTTACGGCATATGATTCATGTGTGACTTGTTTTGTTTATAGTCGTGTCTCACAATGCGACCATTAAAAAAAAATAATCATAATGCAGAATCATACATCTAAGCCAAGCTTGTGATAAGGATGTTATTTCTTTTTTGGTTGCTAGAAAAATTTCACTATGAATGAAATGAAAGCGTGTCAGAGTGATGACATCCAGAAGCCGAGGGCACTCAGTTGGCCTGGTAGGACAGTAGACAGCTCTTATTGAACCGTACAGTTAGCTGCACTTGGCGCTTGAGGAGATGTTCAATGATGAGCCGTTTGCGTGCCTTCCTCTCCTCAGTTGCGTTCCCAGTCAATATGACTGAAAAAGGAAAGATAGGAGATGAGAGAAGATGTCTGATTTCTCATCCATCAATCCCCGGTGCATATCCCGTCAAATAAACACTAAAACAATTTACCGTAAGTGTACACACTGGAAGTGCCAACGTTAACACTTCTTACGCCTGAGCCACTGCCAGGTCATTTTTCAGGGCAATATTTAATGTGAACTAAGATGTCCTTTCCATTTGATGTCTTAGAGGAATAGCTGGCTTTGCTATATTTGGCCAGGGGCTTCGGTTTAGAGGCACTGCGACTCCATGCCCATGATCCCCACTTTAAGTTGATCATGATAAATGTGCTTCATTTGTTTAAGCCCACATGGCAGTTTTAGTGTTTCTGCTATAAATTTAACATAGCCTGCACTGGCATCACCTGCAAGGCCAAGAGGAAACAAATTACACTTTGCCATTGATTCGTCCTTCTTAATTGGTTAAAACTGTCAGAAGCAAGGCGAGAACTCTGGCTCTAGTTAGCGCCCTGGAAAATTCAGTAATGGGAATCATGGCATCGCTCCAGGGAGTGCAAAGCCACAGCGCATCACTCCTAGTACTCTGCAAAGACCTGAAACACCCCCATCAGATGAAAAACAATGTTCCTGTTCTTCACCAGCAGCCGAAATCTTTCTCACAGAGGCATTCAAAACGACGTTAACAAATGACGCTAGGTTTAGTGCTAATTTGGCAGGCATAATCTGAACAACTGATAAATTAAGCTGGAGGAAACATTTTGGCCCGGCATCAGTAGCGCACACAAAGGGCCTCTTGGAATCAGTAAGAGATGGTATTGGTTTCCATTTCAAAAAAAAAAAAAAAAGAGGCCAAGTTACTCTGATTCCAGAGAGAAGTTCCAGAAAAAAACAGGTTCTTGAAATTTATTGATATGAACAAGAGGAAATAATTTATGCTCCAGTCCCACGCATTTCCGAGAACACAATTCTGGCCCCTGTGAATTACAGTCACTGTCATAACTTAGGCTGTGGTGCTAAAAATCGGCTGCGTATTTACGCAGATGTCTCTCCTTAAAGATAAAAATAATCCCTAATCGGTTTCCTTAATCATAATTTCTCAGGATATGAAGCTGAGTCGGGGGTGTCAAGAGCTCTGTGGCTAAAATGTTATCATCAGGAATACATGCATCAGCAGAGTTAAGCAACACCCTAGAAAAGCCTCTTTTTTTCCTTCCAAGCATGCTAGACATTCTTTCTCATGCCTTTGAACCGCAAGTTCTGAGTAAGACTCTAAAAGCATCACGCTGAAACAGGAGATGAAGCCAGAAGATGCCTGAACCCCAGTATGTCAGAATAGTAGAGAACTGTCAGCTGTGGGATTTAAGAGTGTAAGTCGTATTGTACAACACTAGAGCTCTTTTGATCCCCACTGTGTGAAAACTGGATATTTAGAAGAAGCTGACAGTAAGCGCTAAGCTCTCTTCCATCAGGATTCTGATTCTGATCCAAATCAGGTTTCTTACTGCTTACTTTGCAGGTATATCAAGCAGATGACAAATTACAACACTAGCTCTGTGTGCCTGGGGTATTTATTTATTTTGCTTCCATGGTTTAGGTCTACTAGCCCCCTTTAGAAAGGAAGACCTGAGGTCTTCACTAAGATCCTCTGGATGAGCCAGAAAAAAGGTCACAGATTGGGTCAGAGGTGATGACAATGAAGTATATGACATGCTAAAGCTGTCACTCTTACCACATCTCATCCATGGACCCTGTGAAAACTGGACAAACCCACTGTGACGTCAACTATAAGCTGACAACACAATTGTGGGCGCACTAGTCGTTGCAAACGTGGCAGAAACTGACTCCATCTAAACCCCATGTTCCATAAATTGGCAAATGGGTGGAACTAACAGAGCTGGGCTGCTGGTCAGTGCATACCTACTTACCTCAGTTTTCACAAACTAGATAGTTTAGTTTTAGCTTAACTAAATGCTAGAACCCATTCATCCATACCCATCTTGTGTCAACTCCAACATTTCTTAAGTAAGTCAAACTACAATGATTCCAGTTAGCTGGTTAGCTAAAGTGATGCACAGCAGACAGCTACTGGGTTGTCACCTCCAATATAGCTCTCACTCAAATATAACTATTTCTAATTACCCATCATTTTATGGCTTAATGTAAATGTAAATGATTGTTAAAGTGGTCATTAATGTAAAATCTAGCCTTTTTTTGTATTAGGCTGAAAAGTTTTAACTTTAACATAGTGACATTTTATTTTATTTAAAGAAGGTGCGTTGGCGGCACAGTGGCTTAGTGGTTAGCACTGTTGCCTCCAGGGTCCGGGTTTGAGTCCCACCTCAGGTCTGTTTGCTTATTCTCCCAATCCTTGGTGCATTTCTGCTGGTTTCTTCACACACTTCAATGTCATGCAGATTAAGCTCATCAGCATTCCCAGATTACCCACAGTGAGTTTATGTGTATGCCCTGCGATTAATTGGCACCCCATCCAGGCTGTACCTCGCATGTTTTAAGTCTCTTGGGATAGGCTTCAGCCTGCGACCCTGTATACAGAATAAAGTGGTATACAGTAGGTGATGTGTGAGTGAGTCTTTGGAGATGGAGAATGGCCCCCAGTGGCCATTTAAGGAATTGCATGCTTTGGCACTTGTGCCTTGGCTTAATTATTTTTAGGTTGCCCCCTCATCTTGATCCAGCTGAACACCTATAGGGATTAGTAGCCATGTGTCTACCACAATCCTTATCAGACAATTGCAAGTTTGAGTCTTGTTAATGCAGCAGATTAACCAATTTTATGTTATTAAATAGCATGATGTTTTTTTGTGGGTGGAGTGCACAAAAAAAAAAAAAACCCCAAGTTTTTATGCATATGTACATTAAAATAGTCTTTATTGTCTTAGACCACAAACTGATAAGTATATCTATTAAAACCACATCTCACCTGTAAAATCTCTGCATTTAAAGTCTGTAACATGATAATTTAGGTCCTAGGTATAGGTATCTAAAGATCTCTGCACCTTCAATCTTTTTTCTTGTTTGTTAGTGTTTGTTATCTAGATAGTAAATTAAGGTATAAGCTTGACTTTACACTGAGCTCTAATAATGTTGGAAACACTAACCCACTCTTATCATTACAAAACACATCACTATTCAGGTGCTTACAGGGTTATGATTGAAGTCACCAAATTCTTCCAATTCCCCAAATTGTGATTAATATTAGGAGAGCATGGTGAATATTTAGATATTAATCTATGCCTAAATTTGACAATATAGTAATTGATTTATAAAGTTACCTGATATGAAATGTATGCTACAAATTGATGATATTCTCAGTCCAGTCGTTTTCTCTGATCACATTTAAGCATAGATATTTTAGACTTTTGTTTATTTTTTTGCCAATGGCAGCTAGCACATGATAAAACTTCAAGTTAGAGCCATTACTCTTTCTATCTTTGCACCCGACAACTTAGCAAGATGACATTTTCATACATACATTTTCATACATGTAATCGATGTATCCCATCAAATTTCCAACTGATGCAATCATGTCCTAGGCTCTAAAACGGTCTACCCATCCAATCTTTTTATGGATTTAAAACTAGGGGTTTTATCAAATAGTGTATCCTCTGACCTTGGAGTTTTGACACATCTACATGATTATAAGACTAGTCCAGTCACCTCGATTAGCCACTTTGATTGCTACTGCACATGGAACGCAAAAGTTCTGGCTCAGTTACAGAGTATAGTGATGGGGTAATCTGGTTATTGTAGCATTCAGTCTCCTTCTGTAGTGGCTCATTCAACAGCTTTAGTGTGTGTGAAGATTTTCAGAAAACACTTTTACTCAATTTTATCTTCAGGTGTAATATGGTGAGAAAGAATTATTATTAAATGAAGTCATATGACCCACCATTGTTTATTAATATAAAGCTTAAAAAAAATCAGCAAAGCTTTAGTCCATCATTTGTTCACTGTTACAAGATAATTAGCTTAGAAGCTTTATCAAACCAGACTGTTTACAAGTCAGCTCTTTCTTTAGGAGGAAAAAAAAAGGACATAAGCACCTTTTATATCTACATAACAGAAAAATGAGTTCATGGCTGTCTCCGCTTAAAATGATTTAGTGTAACCATTCATGAATTATTCCAAATCTTTGCCTTCGCCACTCTACAAATGAATCAATTCCATTTGATGTTTCTGTTTTATGAAAGCCACTTATCTTTCAGACTGCGCCAATGTCCTTTAAGTCCAAACACTTGCTGTATTTACGTCCAAATCGTTTCTTTCCAGGATTCGATCCAACTGCACATACAGGGGCTGCTGTCCAGTTACAACAGGGAGGGGGGGAAAGATATATTTTTTGTTTTGCCACTCATCATAAAAGCCCCAAGAGAGCTCAGGATGTGCAACTGAAGATGAGCTCCAGACTCCGCTTACAGTATTTCTGCGCCAGGAACGGAACACAATGCTCTAATCTTAAAATAACACGATGGATAACGAAGTTTTTTTTTTTTATGGTATGGTGTCAAATGTAAAACTGTATTTGACTGTGATTTAAGTAAAAACGACTTTTATTGTGACTTTAAAATTAAGCAGATCCAGCGATGTCATTTCAAAAGTGTCAGAGTGCCACATAAACGCGAACCGTCAATGGTCCAGATGTTGCGATGGTTAACCACAGTTAGCTAAACAAAGCCTACGAAGTATACATGAGCGCTAATCTCTTTCTAAAACTTTGAATTGTTTATCATTGGACACCGAAACAATCAACAATCTCGATGCAAAGTTTATCAAGCCTATAACATTCTTTGGATCGCCTGTATGTACCCGTAAGCTTTTCCGTGTTTATTTTCCTGTTTTGAGCTGGCCTTTGATATCCGTTCCAAACTAATAATCCTTCAACGATGTTTGGTCAGCCTGTCTTATATGACAGATTTGTAACAGTTTATTAGTCACACGTAGAATAAGATCGACCTTATTATATACACACACACTGCTCACACGACCGCAGAAGGATGGAAATGTATTATAAAATCATACATCAGTTTCACACTGCACCCATTCCTGTTTCACAAAATGTCAAAACACACCATTTGTAAGTTCTGCATGACCAAATTAAGTATTCTTATGCACACATGTGCCGGACTATACAGTATATCTATTATGTTTAGTATAGAACAGAAAAGGGGCTACTGCAAAACCTGCTAGGTTTCTTATTAAATCAGATCCACACGCTTTCTTTTAATGTGTCATGTGATTTCTGGTGCAGTTTTGTTTTTACGCTCTTCTTACTTCATGTCTGGGATTTAAGAGCCGTCCTCGTTCAAAGATTCAGAGGATGTGACCGGTGCTGTAAAGTTTTATATAGCCTGAGGGTTTTCCCAGCTGAAGGATGGTATAGGAGACGATATATGTCATACTCACCGACCTTGTTCTTTTTGCTCTATAAGCTATCATTTTAAATGACCTGCTGTTTTTCATGATTTTTTTTTTAATACAATGGATACTACTTTTATTTTATATGTACATTACAAGGGTTGAGAGATTCTGTGGACAGGTGTCATGTGGTTCTTTGTAATCATGCAAAACGTTGACTCGGGAAGTAGCACAGTGTCCAAAACGCAAACACAGTAAGTTCATTATTGCTGCTTTGAAAAATGGCTGATAGTTTTGCCTCATCATAAGAAAATCCCAGTGACCCCCTGCTACTCTGATCACATGGTTCCTATCGCTTATGAGGCCTAAGCACTGTCAGCTCTCCAATTACCCGAGCCTCTCTCCCACATCATGTTTATGTTCACATGGACGCTCAGGAAGCCATTTGAAGAAGGTTACGCAGATAAACAGGAGCGTAGCATTCTGGCATGGCGCGATAGTCACTTCATGTGCAGTAAACAACAAGGCATGTCTTTTGAGAGTAAAGAGAGAATGTCTCTCTCTCTCTCTCTCTCTCTCTCTCTCTCCCAACTTCCCTCTCATTTTTTCTTCTCTCTCTGTATTTGAACTTTCCTCCACTCCCTGGAGAACTGGACCGAGGCCTGGCCCGCCTCTGGTTGAAGGACCTCTCTCAGTCTTGCTGATGGATGTCCACATTTTAAAATTTTTTAAAAAACTGATAAGCTTTCTTGCTTTGCAAAGTTTAGAGTAAAGACACAGAGGCGAAAGTGACCTCTGTGCACAGTGATTGCTCCCAAAAAAATCCCACTGCAGTGGAAATGACTCGTCTAATGGAGTTTCCATGTATGCAGAATGCTGAGAACTCGCATAACATTTCAGAGTATTTCCTTCATAAAGCTTTTATGCTAAATTTGTCTGTGATGTTAGAACAGAAAAAAATGGCATCTCTTTAGTGCCTTTCTACCACAGCGCTGTTGAAGTCTGAAATCTGATTGGTCAGAAGATGTTGAGTCATTTTACTGTATATAGTGACCCTATATATATCATTGTAATAAGTTTTTGTTTCTATAGTAACAATGCATTCATTAGGATTTGTGTGCTGGATGTGTGATAGAATCTATGATTAGTCAGAGACAGTTAAAAAATGTTCATTTTGCATTTAAGAATTAAATATACAGTAAAACCTCGGATTGCGAGTAACGCGGTTTGCGAGTGTTCCACAAGGCGGGCAAAGATTTAAAATAAATTTTGACTTGGAAAATGATCAAGTCTTGGTTTACGAGTACCGAGTATCATGTTTCACGCATGCGCTTTTAGTTTTGACGTCGAGCGTCACGTGATCACAACTGAGCCAACGGATTTTCTCTCTCTTGTGCTGCAGAATTGTGGGTAATCGTCTCCCCTGCTGGGTCTTAGTGTGCGTCTCTTACTGGTATAATCAACATCAGGTTTTTTATTTCAAAATTATTATTATTATGACCGTTTATTTAATTAACCCTGTTTTAAAATATAATAAATATACTGTATAATGCACATTCTGACTTGCACTGCTAGGATTGAATTAAGCAGAATATAAAATTGGAATAAATTTAAATGAACAGATATCTAATAAAATTATTAACTATTTAACTAACTAAGTAAATAAATAAACATGAATAAATCTATTTGATAAAATAATGATAAAATACACAGAAACTAATAGGAATAGGTTAATTAAAAAGGTTTACAAACCATTATTAAGCTTAATTCGACACAGAATAATATAATTACACTGGATGCATTATATACTATGATGTTTCACTCTTCCTACTTATATTAATGAAAATTCAATCAAAATGTTTAATCATGAAATTAAGTAACTGAATGGACTGAATCATGCTAATTCTGTTAGTCTTGTGAAGCAGGACGTGGAAGCACCTTTATTTCACTCTCTTTATTTCAAGCTCAGCTTCATCCAGAGGATGGACCAGTGGACGAAGGGATCCAAAGGCTTTCCATGACTTCAGCTGATCCCTGATCCCTGAACTCGTCCTCAAAGCTGTTCCTGAAACAACATGGCATTGATGAATAGTGTTGTTTTTCGAGTGCTTCCTCTACAGAGATATGCAGCGGAGTGCAGCTTTGAAAAATACTACCATACTAATGTTGTGCAATACTGGTCTTAAAATAAGTCACCTATGATCGGGATGGACAACAGTGAACATTATAACTTGTACCTCCTCTGTGTCTCCTCAGGCTGTCTGCACAGGCTCTCCTTTCAACCAGTTCAGCTGTCCCGTGATGTTGAAATACTGTGTGATCGAAAAAGTCTGGGCCGCTCCGGTGCCGTGATAAAGTCTTTCATGAAGATTTTATTTCTTATGACTTATTTGCTTGGCCTTTATTGAGTAGTGGTTGCAAAGAGAGAAGGAAATGAATTAGCCTCTGCACAGATGGCTTTTAAGGGTAAAACACGCCATGACAAATGTTCTGTGCCCTCTAGGCCCCAGGCTACAATATAACAAAATGGAGGAAGGAAAGAAAAAGCACACCAGGACATTCAAGTACCCAACCAAGTGATATAATGAATGCTTATTGTAAAAGAGAAGAGCTTTAATCTTTTACTCTCTCTCTCTCTCTCACTCGCTTTTACTTTTTCGTCCCATCCTTGCTCTGCGCTTGACCCATGCTGGGTGAAATGGTGGATAGGATTGTTTGTACGCAACCTCAGCACTTTCTCCGTCCCATGCTGCTTGCAATGAGCGTCAGGCCTGTGATTGATTTAAGCTAATTGTAAAGCATGCTTGCTAACAGCCCTCTCACGTCATGTTGCCTATGACTGCAGGGGCATCAGGGACATCAGGGACAGCAGTGTTGGCTGGAGATGCCATGCTGCCTGTTTGAGCATGATGAGGACAAAAAATACAGAGAGAGCTTTGGCCTTGAACCGCGCATGTTGGCTGCTGTTTCACACGATTCTGGTTTTTATTTGCTTTGATGATGTCTCTTTTTTCCCTTTCCCAGTCTTTTGTTTGTGTTTGGAATAAGCATGATTATGTTTCTCAACAATTTCTTATATGACAGTCTGTTTGGAAAGAGCATCAGGCTTGTTTCTCTGTTCTGTAGCTAAGCAGCTGCCGTTAGAGGGGAACGGAAAACGATAAAAAAAAGCACAGCGCATATCTTACACGCCGCTACAGTAGATAAGAGTATTCTGATCAGCTCTGGGGTCTCAATGTGCTCTATGATGCCTAGCGCTGTGTTCAAGTGACTCCCGATGTGATCTGATGCTCAGCAAGACTTGCTGATAAAGACCCTTGATCTGGGTGACCGTCTCTTTCTTGTTATCTGAAAGCAGAGGACGACCGAGGAGTTATCTGGATAACTCAAGTTCTCATCAGGAATCCTCATATCTCGTGTCCTCACAGATCCAAGTGTACGTCTCCTCATGTAATTTCCATAATTCCTTAGTTGAAAGCAGGTCATGGTCGAGGTTACTCATTCCTGTGTTTCACTAGGTTTAATTATTTCCTTTTTACCCCATCAGCTGCAATGCAGCGTTACGCAACATCCTCTCAGCGCTCGGACATCAAGAAAACAGGTGACACGTTCTGTTGAAGCTGTACTCCGGTTGCACTGCAATCAGAGGGTTGATTGTAGCGTCACTGGGTCCCCGCAGGGATCAGCAGGGAATCCTGGGGGCTCTGGGCCTCCTGCTGGGACTGTTAGCAATGCCCTGCTGCTCGACCGCATGACTGCCTCGCCTCATAAAGCTATAAATTCTCCTTCAAAGGCATCGTTAGTGCCACCACACGGCCACATCCTTACAATAAGGATAAGATATGGAGAAGAACCAGGGACAGGGCAGTTCGGGAGGAGGGTGGTGGTGGCGGTCGGGGGATTGTATGACCGGTTGAGGTATCTGTTTTGACACATTACGACAAGTTAAACAGGCAGCCTGCTCTCGCTAACTACTACACAAACACAAGGTGTAATTGTTCACACTGAAGCTGTCAAATTAGCCACCTTGTCTACATTATCACCTTGGGTTCGCTAGGCTGGTGAAGATGGTGAGAATCATACTGTTTTTCTTTTTTCTTTTCATAGTTCATAGGAATGTTACGGGAAAAAGTGTATCAGTATGCCTATGGGATTTCAGCAGTACTTTAGCTCAAAGTCATGGGTAGATGGTTATTTCTGTGATTACACTTGAAATAATATTTGCAATCTATTCCCATCATGCATATTTTCTGCATTCATTACCAGCAATGCTACGTTATTAAGATCTTACGGCAATAACCGTCTCCGCGGGCTGTTAGCACACAGACCGAATGACCTCAGATTGACTCCTCCCAGCTCACACTCCACACACTGTGTTGCAATTAACCACAAGATCACATCATCAGGAATTTCTGTCACTCTCATGGCTAGAAGGTTATCACCGATGATAAATATTTATTAGTATAAGATTACAGCCTATCTGTAAAATATGTGGGTTTCATCTGTGGCTTGACTCATCTTTAAAGTGATAAAATGGAAATGGATGGAGTTAGGATTTTGTGAGCTAGTCATTGGAAACAGGAGGATGGACGTTAGATTCGGTATAGTCTACTGTCTTGTTGTTTCACTCCTTTTTTTTTCTTTTTTAATTGTAACCAGACTTGCATTCTTGTCTTTAGTATTGGTCTTTACCTGGTAAAATCCTTCAAACTTAAGCCGTGGAAGAATGATCACTTTAGGATTCCAAGCTCAATGGTCATAATTCCAGTGCTTTTAGGCTTAACGTGATAATCTGTGATTTAAAAGCACAGCTTTATACTGTATACGGCAAACACACGCTGTGTTACTTCTAGTTCTCCGCCACCACACACCAACCAGGTGTTGCTACTCCAAGGACCTGTAAAGGAGATCTTATTGGACTTACCAGGGATTTGGGCATAACTGCTGCCTTAACTGCCTCTGTGAATTTTTGCCAAAAATAAAAATGAGATAATTGTGAAAGACTTTCCATAATTACTACATTCTTAGAAAAACATTTAAAGGTCCAGTACTCTTATGGATAATTTTTTATCCCTCTCTTAAAAGTGCATTGAATAGCATCTAACCCTATTAGGAAGCAGAGAATGCTTAATTTTTCCGAAGAAGAGCGTACGCCTCTACAGATGCTGAAAGCCTGGTGACGTGGAGTCATTTGTTATTGTTTATTTTGCTGTCTTATGAATTTAAGGATTGATTTCCAAAAAAGTCAAGGCATTTTTTTTAAGAAGAATTTTCCTCCTATGAGATATTATGACTAATTCCCAAAATCCTAACTTCAACTATTTGGTATTAAAAATGAGTCAAATCAAAGATGGAACCCACATATTTTTTTCAGACAGACTGCTTTTTGATTATATTTGGAATATTTACCATATATACTGCATTTATAACCTCAAAGACAGTTAAACATTCATTTCAAATGCATTATGAAATAAAGAGTGATGTAAGCCAGTTGTCTTGGAGGAGATAAAACACAACAAATGTGCGCTGCATTTTAGGAATCAGTTGCACATTTATAGAGAAATGAAACAGCATCAGTATCAGTTGTTCAGCAGCTCATCAACAGAATAAACCAGCACATTTTAATTAAAAGCAGAAGTAATGAGATGAAGAGCGGTAATTGCATAGTACTGTATAAGTATCATGCGGTAATGACAGAACCTTTGCCCAATCACATCCTTTTTCCGGTTTGGAGTTCACATTCAGTGTTGGCTCTCACCTCGGACTCGCCTATGATGTGTGAAGTGTTTCCAGATGCGTAACTCCACCAATAGCTCGAGATGCGAAGGGTCATATACTGACACATTGTGTTTAGCTTTAACGTCGTATAAAGATGAAATGACCAGAAATTTCACGCTGGCTCTCTGGCTTAATGAAAACATGTTCTGTCAACATCTTGAGTTCATGATGTACCATGTGGTTATCTCAGAAAGTGTGAAAATTTGAATATACTTTCCAGTGATTTATATCACACATCACCCTGGTATTGTTATTAGTGAGTATTATGACAATAATTATAAAAACATTATTTACAGTGCATGAAGCCTGCATCTTCTGTGTAGTACAAGCCCAGGATGTCCGGAAAACATGCGTAAAAGCAATGGTGATAAAGCTGGTACTGCTAAGAAGGAGAGCAATAATGGTTGTAATGGTGTGTACATATGCTATGTACAGCCAATTGTCTTAGTGTCCTAGTACCTAGACAATGTTTGTTGGACTTATGCTTACAATATATACTTACAATATAGGGCCGGAACTTTAACGCGTTAATTTAGATTAATTAATTACACAAAAATAACGTGTTAAATTTTTTTTTACGCATTTTAATCGCACTTATTTTTGCACCGCGGAACGTTTCTCACTGGATGAGTTTCGGCGGACCGATTATACTGG
>JAQQZS010000038.1:3979291-3990755 GCA_030068045.1 Platyallabes tihoni
ACGCTCGGCGTCAAAACAAGAAGCACATGCGTGATACATGATACTCGGTACTCGTAAACCAAGACTTGTTTGTTTTCTAGGTCAAAATTTATTAAAAATCTTTGCTCGTCTTGCGAAACACTAGCAAATCGCGTTACTCGTAATCCGAGGTTTCACTATACCTGGACTTAATATCTAATTGTGTGTACTATTTAGTAGTTTGGTGCACAGTGTGGAATTTAGATTTGGATTTAGTAGTTTAGTGCAGTGGGTGGGATTTAGATGTGGATGTAATATCTATTAAAGCACACTAATTTGTAATTTAGTGGACAGTCACATTTAGCTGTGGATTTCATCTCCTCAATTTGCTATTTATTTTTCCTTATTATTATTATTATTATTATTATTATTAATATTTTTAAAGCCCATTATTAAGATGCTAGAACCATCTACAAATCCCTGCAATCCACCTTTGAATAGCTTACAAACTGAGTCAATGCGGGTTTTTGTTTTGTCACTACATTTAAAATTTTCGTATAGGTTGGGATGTTTTTTTGACAGCTACAATTTCTCCTGAACCATGGGGTGTCATACTGAACTCTGTGAAATGATGCAATCTTGAAATTTAAGATGTGGCAAAACCACCTTATGTTAAATCAACTGAACATTTCCTTTGAATATAAAGTCACTGTCAGGACTGAATTCCTGATCTGATTACAGTGTAAACGCATCACCATTCTGGCACTTAATATGTATTTCTTGGTTTTTTCAATATCAGTCAGAAATGACCCAAAATATTCTCAGTTTTAAACTGTCGACTCATTTCATTTTTTAAAGCATTTGTAAGCTGTTTTGTCCTAACTAGCTGCATTATACAGTATGTACAGCATGACATGTTACATGGGTACTTTCCCAATTGAAATGTTGTATAAAAGAATGTGTACCTTCCTGTTATAAGGTATGGTGGATTAAAAAAAAAAATCTTTAACGATACTTTCATGCCAGTCAAACTCTCCAGTTTCTAAGCAAACATTTTTAATGCTGAATTAACTTATTTATATTCATTATCATGTCCTAACCGTTTTGATCCTGGAATTTAGTTTTTTTCTTCATGACGGTCCAAATGTTGTAGATTGCTGCCCAAATTGAAACAAGCTCTAAAGGCCAGTGCAGGAAGCAGCAGTACTTATCCATGTTTAACATGCGTTGGGTTTAATCTGTCGGCCCCATAAACATCCCATTGATAAAAAGTGCTCAGCGGACAGATTGCAAAATAATTAAAGGGAGAGTTCGGGGCGGAATGTAAACTTTGCGAGGGTTGGCGTCTCTGTTTATTTTGAAACAGCTGTGAAGAGCGGCGTCAGCTGCCAGAGCACGAGCATCCGTTTGTCACTTTCATTTTTAGCAAAGAGCCACTAGAAACGGAAAATCCACTTCAGATGCCCCCCCCCACCCCCCACACCGCCTCTTTAACTGTATCTCCTGTTTCTCATGCATGAAAAGGAAAAAGCGTCTGAAGTGGATGGTGAATGGTCAAGTATTAAACCTAATGCAGCTGTGGTTCTGATATTTAATAATGGAGGTTAATCATCAGCTAATTTATGGGAGTGAAGTCTACAGTTGGTTCACCTTCTCCTCATTTGCTCTGGGTTTTCTGGTTTTACCCACCTCACACCCAGAAATCCCAGCATAAGCTCAGAATCCACCACAAACACAACCACGACAAAGTGTTTACTGAAAATGAATAAACTTGGTGTTGCAATGGTATCTTGTAATAGGTTTTAAATGATAGGGTGATATTGCATATGGAAGAGGAACAAAGAGTGTGTTATTCCATGCAATCTGTGTAATTATGGCCTTTTTGATAGTCATGTGACATTACTTTGTTCCTGCATCAAGTATGAAATTAATTACAAAAGTTCAAGTTCATTCTTACATCACACCATAAACATCTCTCTCCCCTAACACCACTTTAGCACGGAGTCGTGTGTTTATACACACACACACACACACACACACACACACTAGTGTAACCATATTTGAGTGTCTCTTTGTCTTTCTTTCTGTTTCTCACACTTTTTCTATCTCTCCTTTTCACCTGTCTCTGTCAGAGTCTCTCTGTCCATCCCTGTCTTTCTTTATCCCTGTCTTCATCTTTCTCGAGCAGTCTCCCTGTCCATGTCTGTGTCTCTCTCCGCTCTCATGGTCTGGTCTGTCTCTATGTCTGTCTTTGTTTTGCTCTTTCTTTCTCTCTCTTACACAGTAATTGACTGTTTGTCTCTCCATCGCAAACCTCTCAAGATTCAAGCTTCAAAGGTGCTTTATTGGCGTGACAAATATGGACATTTGTATTGCCAAAGCTCGGAAATATGTCAGAAGAAAATAATCTCTCTCTGTGTCTCTTTGTTTCATTCTCTTTCTCTAGTTAGAAATTCCCTGTCCCTTACTCTCTCGATATGTTACTGTCTCTTTCTTTCAAGATTCAAGATTCAAAGGTGCTTCATTGGCATGACAAATATTTACAATCGTATTGCAAAAGCTTAGAAGGATATCTTTCTTTCTCTCTCGCTCTCTTCCAACCCTCTTTCTGTTTCTTCCTCTCTATCTATCAGTCATCCTGTGCCCTTGTTTACTGTTGCTTCCTATGTCTTTTTCCATTTCTTGTTTCTATCTTTCTCACTGTTTCCATGTCTATACCTTTATTATTTCCCCTTCTGTATTTTTCTTCTTAATTCTTGCTTCGAATCTCTCTCTCTCTCTCTCTCTCTCTCTCTCTCTCTCTCACTCTCTCTCTCTCTTGCTCTACTTATGGCCTTTTTGCCTTTTTGATACTCACGTGGTGTCATTACTTTGTTCCAGCATCAAGTATGAAATATATATATATATCTCCAGCATATATATATATATATAATATAAAATTTCATTTATGTATGTATAATCTTTGTATATCTACTGTATATCTTTGGATCTTTGGTTAGATATACTTTCTCTCTCTCTCTCTCTCTCTCTCTCTCTCTCTCTCTCTCTCTCTTTGCATGTTTGCACTGAATTTGACCAGTGATTAAATGAGAAGGAGTTTTGTTGTGTGACTGCAAGGTAGAGTTGAAATCCCAAAGAGTTTGACGTGACAGTCTATCAGAACAAGCCCTGGTACAATTCCTGGGAAATTACAGACAGGGCTCATATGTAAACTAAAATTGTTCTCTCTGTCTCTCCCACTGTTTTTTCCCACTCATTTCTCTTGTCTGGCTGTTTCAAATTTGTGCTCCCGCAGTATCTCTTACACTGTTTCTTTATTTATTTATGTCTTTCTCTGTTAGACGTTTTTTTTCACCCTCCTGATCTACATCCCTCAGTCTTCTTCTCTCTGTTTCTGTTGCACTGCTGCATTTTCTGTCTGTCCCTCAGTCTTTCACTGTCTCTCAGTTTACTCTCTCTGTCTCTCTCTCTCTGCCTCCCTCTCCCCCATGGTGGACCACTTGTATGGTACCATTCAGTGACTGTCTTGGCAACATGACTCGTAGATAGCGCTGAAGAGCATTCCACTAATGCGTCTTCACATTCGAGTCGAGTTCTGCTTTTAAGTGCCGAGGTGAGGCCACGCGGTCTTACACAGTCCTTATGGAGGCTGAAAGGCTGTAAGGAGGATTTGTCAGCTTTGTGCGGGGCTTTCTTTCACATCAGAGTGAGAAAGAGGAGCAGTCAGTGATTTAAGGTGCTTTCACTTGCTGACGACTTTCATCCAGGTCACACACGGCCAGCTGAATATCGCTGTAATCCGTTGCGAAATTGCAGCTCTGTTTGTAGCTCGGGAACGAGAGAGTTGAGCCGCTGGATTTTGCAAGTGTCTGAGTGTGTACGAGAGCCATCAATCAGCCCGGCACATCCACAGTGTGGCACAACGGAGCATAAATACAGTAAATTAGATTGATCCAGCAGGTGATGGAATCTAATTTTGGGCTGCGAGAGGAAGCTACGAAGGGAAGTCGCTGTGCTATCGGCAGCGTGCCATGTGGAAAATCACACCCGCTCTGTTTACATACCTGGCTGGTGATTTATTTTGTATATGACGAGCAGTCCAGTGACTATCATCCACACATTTTATTACAGCTTGGGAATGTTCATTCTGAGACGGAGCAAGGTTAACGTTTTATCTGTCCATCTCCAAATATGGTGCTCATGCTCTTCCAGCCCAGACATTCATCATAACCAAACTTTTCATGGCCCTGGGAGACTTCTCCGGCTCCATCTCCCCGTCTCTGTGATTTTGGCATGGCCTTTTCTGGCCTTTTTAAGTCTTCCTGCTCTCGTAAGGTGAAATAAGGAAGGTTTGGAATTTACCATTTACAATTTATATCCCTTCTGGATTTGTTTTAACGAAAAAAGCGCCAATAAACCAGCACACACAGGCCAGATATTCACCTCACCACCACTCACACTCACCACCAAAATACTCTCTAATACACCTCTAATTACGAGCAATACACCGACCCGAGTGCATGTAATCACCATCCTGTTTTAACCTCATCTTTTCCACCTCCTATTCTACCAGCCTGATGGCTTTATTGTTGCACTTTTATCCCTGAATCCCTACAGTCAGCAGATCTTTATCTTCCTTTAAACATTTACACATCACCTGTCACATTTGTCATGTCTGAGATATTTGTAGACTTAAATCACTTTCTGCGTGGCTTTTCTCTATACAGGCGTTCAATCACATAGACAGTGAAGGCTTTCAATTGAAAAAAAAAAAAAAAAGACACCTTGAATAGACTAGCCATAATAGGAAATTGCATGTGGCTATAATTGGAAAATACATATTGCTTTCAATATATATATCAGGGTGCATAAAAATATACATGTACACTGATCAACCATGACATTAACACCACCGCCAGGTTAAGTGAATAAAATGCTCTTTTGGCTGCTCCTATCAAGGTGTTGCCACAGCCGGCCATCCAATTCAAACACACCTCTTGGCACAGGTTTTATACCGGGTGTCCTTTCTGAAACAACCCTTCCATTTTTTGAACCAGGTTTGGGACCGGTACTGCAGTGCAGTGGCTGGGAAGTATGTGGTGAGCCAACCACCACCTGCAGGGCTCGAACCCAGGTCCTCAGATCCCTACATAAACAGCCTAGAGTCTAAGCCTCCTGAGCCACCGCTAGCCTATCCAGGCCAATCCCAGAGAAAATCCAATGTGGCACAAGTTGCTGAAACACATCAATGCTGGCCACAAGAGAAAAGCACCAGAACACCCAGTGCACCATAACCTGCCTTTGTATGGGGCTCAGCAGGCAATGGATTCAAGGTTGTCGACCCAACATCATGCAATCTGTTCCCAGATCCCAAGCCGATTGAATGCCTATGGAATGCGCCGGATAAACAAGTCTGATCCATGGAGAATCTACCACGCAACCCACAGCATCTAAAGGATCTGCTACTAATGTCCTGGTGCCAGACACCACAGCACACCCCCAGAGGGCCACAAGAGGTTTTAATGTTAATGGTTATATCAGGGCTGATTGGTATGTGTGTGTGTGTGTGTGTGTGTGTGTTTGTATATATCCATAAATCCATCCATTAAGGAACCTCTGTAGTTCAACTAGGGACCATGGAGGCCAATTATGATCCCATTCCCATTTTTACGATAGTGGTAGGACCTCCGGTCAACATTCACTCTCACTTTCTGACACTACAAACAATTTGGGAATGCTGATTAGCCTGATCTGCATGTCTTTGGACTGTGGGGGGAAACTGGAGTACTCTACCAAGTGCAGGGAGAACCTGCACCCAGACCCAGGGCTGGAATCGAGCCTGGACCCTGGACGTGCGAGGCGACAGTGCTCACCACTAAGCCCCCTTTTGTACATACTTTATGTGCCCACATGACAATGTGTATTACTTGTTTATAAGCAGAAATATAACACATACAGACTACATGAATTAAATACTACTTTTATATATTAAAATGAAACCTTCCAGCAGTGGGACAGACATAAACCCTAATGCAGTTTGGTTGCAGCAAGGACATTTAACTCAATTCAATTCAATTCAGTTCAATTCAGTTCAGTTCATTGCATTTCAGTCAAATTTTTCTTGTATATTGCCTTTTATTAGTTAACATTTCACACTGTTGTAAAGTAGTTGTACATAAATAGAAATTCTGAATATACATTTTTTAATGTATGGCTTAATATTTTATGATATAAAGTCAGAGTTGACAGTGGCCAGGAAAAACAGGAGGAAGAAACCTTGTGATGAACCAGACTCAAAAAGGAACCCAACCTCATTTGGGTGATATCAGATAGTATGAGAATAAATAAATCCCTTCTATAAATGTGTGATCTAAGGTAAAAAAAAAAAAAAAAAGCAGTTATACAGTATGACAGGAAAAATTGCAAGACTCCTCATATGAAGTCCTGTTTTTTTTTCTTTTTAAGGTTATCAAGCAAGTTGTACTTATCTCCAGGTTGTATTGTATAAAACAGTATGCATCGCAAATATCGTAATTATCAGATTATCGTAATAATCTTTAAAAAAAAACGATTCATGTCACAGTTTCAAGGTTTTCACGTGATTCAACTACACATATATATCCAGCGAACAAAACGAAAACTTCACCTCCTATTCTTATCTCTAGTTGTATCTGTTTAGAACAAATCATCTATTCATCTTGAGCAATGCAATTATATTCAGTTCGATCCCATTTTCTCAAACATAAACCTGACGTCAATTAAAAATGTATCACGTGAAATTAAAAAATTATTAATAGTATTTTTCTCAGACTAACATTAGGTTAGGTCTCAAAGGCACCAAATAAATTAGCACACAGTAGAGAAAAGATAAAGAAATAAAGTGAAATAAGAAGGGTTAAAATCTGTAAAGTCATTTGCTATTGGACAAAACTCCATGACTTAAGGATGACGACATAGTGAGAACGTGCTAAATGCTGTTAAGTAACTTGATAGCCTGCAGGTAGAAACTGTTCTAGTCTGGGACTTGATTCTTGTGGAGACGAGAGGGTGGCGAGGTGTAGTACATGTAAATCAACCAGAGTTTCTGTACATCTCAACCTAAGGTTAATGAGCGTCTCCTGTGGGTGTGTTCGAACAAGGAACAAAACAAAAACGTGCAGGACACATGGTGAGAACGTGTGCTTTACAGCCGTACTGTTTTTATATCAAATTTAATGTGCTTTGGAAGCCAAGCAAAGTAACATATGTAACATTTTCGCATACATTTAAATATTTTTAAAAAAAATTAAATAAATAATCAATAGCTGATAAATAAATTTCAGCTTGGTATGTCAGGGTCTTTAGGGGTACAGTATGATGAAACATTGCTACTGTATGTGCTTCAGGGATGAATCGTGGAGTCTCAGCCTTGTCTGAGCATGGAGCTCACGGTGAGGCTGGGGCAGCACGGAGCCAGAGAGCTAGTCATCGATCAACTCTTATCTCACCAGACCTGACAGTTCAGAAGCACAGCTGTGGGGGGGGGGTGGTGAGAGAGAGAAAGAGAGAGAGAGAGAGAGAGAGAGAGCACCTTAGAGAGAGAGAGAGAGAGAGAGAGAGAGAGAATATGCTATGCTGATCATGCTTTTTTTGCTAGCCGGCTAAGCTGCACTGTCAGAGAGGAGTGTAAGTTATGGGTGCCTCAGGGTTGTCTGATAAGAGCCCTGAAAGAAGAGAGAGAGAGAAAAAAGGCCAAAGATAAGCTCACTACCCTGAGAAACGAAATGAAAACTTCACACACTTATTTAATGTGTTGCTTTTTTATTACTAAGCATGCAACTTCATGTCCTTTGCACAACAAAGCCTGTGTTTGAGCTGCACATGACTTTTACACGAATGCTTTGAGGTATAATTTCTTCTTAAAAAAAAAAAAAATGCAGTCAGATGATTATGCGATTTTGTAAACAGACCGATGTGTCAGTGTTCTTCAAAGGCTTAGCAAACTGATGTTGAAGCAAACTCCTGAATTGACCCCGAACACTAGGAGATCACAGCAGAAACGCTGTAGTGTCAAAGACCTCTGAGTGAGATAGGGCTCTGATTGGAGATTTTTTTTTTTTTTTTTTTAATTAGTACAATTTACTCTGAGAACTTTGTGTAAGCAAGATTATTTACGTTGAAAGCTTTGGGTTACATTGCCAGCATATTTGTAATGATTGCTATAATTATCAATAATGAATATAAGGCCGTGACAGAAAAGGCATTTAGGAGGTTTCACGTGCGCGCCATTCTTTTCCAGAGTTCAGAACACTTCCATGTGTGCAGAAGAGCTGAAATGAGCGTTGAAGAAGCGCTTGTTGATGGTAAATCCGGGGTTCCCCTGTTTTTGCCGGTGGCATGCGCTCCTCTTGGTGGTCTCTTCCATCATTAGTACAAATGTACAGTCCTCAAACAAATCCAATTATTGTCTGACCCTTTTTAGGTCGAGTTGCCCGCAGCGGAACTAATCGCGCCCCTTTTTTCCCACAAAGGCCGTTTTCATATGCTTGTGACTCACTCGCCAAGTTGAATAAGTGATTTATTGAAATTTGCGTGTGCCGTTTTTATGGGGGTCATGCAAGAAGGAAGAGACGGAGACACAACCCGGTTGGAGGTGAGCGGAGACGTCTAGGGCAGGGAGGTTTTTCTGGATGCGAGATTGTAATGATGGTCTCGCAGAATTCACGAGGAGTTTGTAATATTAGGCTATGGATTGATTTGAGGTTTCATACTATGATAAACCCAGAAGATGGACTTGTGTTAGAACCTTTGGACTTTCTTGGTGGTCCACAATATTCATATCTGTATGTGGATTTAAACCTGGAGTGAGTGAGCTTGGCCTATATTGAAAAGTTTTGTTTATTAAAGATAGAAATGTTGAACATGTCAGAATGGTGTATGCATTGTGACTCTGACAGTTCCTCAACCTCAGCTACATCACTAGTCTTGACTTCTTGACTCTTATTTTTATGTTTTCGTTTTTTTTTAGTTGTTTTTTTTTTTGCATTACTGTCTGTATGAAATTACAGATACATACATACATTTCATTATGTTACATTCAAAAACTTTAAAATTTTGTTCCCAAAATAAATTTTTTTTATAGTCATATAATTTAAACCAGCGCCACCTCCCTGACTAGACACTTAATCATCATGAATAAATAAAAGCACATTTATTTAAACAAACTTAGTCTTTCTTTGTCCTATGAGTTTTATGTAATGTAATGTAAGAACCAACTACTCGTATGATGCATGTCTCTTGTAGTACGAAATTGTCTTGTGATCTTTATTTTTGTTTTGCCTAAAAACAAAAACAAACAAACAGAAAAACACCAAAATCTTGGATTTGTATCATTCATTCATTCCGATGAACAAATTCAAATGCATTACTTTGAAAAATAGTTAGGAAGAGGATGTACAGTAGACATGCAGAATGGGCAACAGGAGACACAGTAAACAATGCAAAGAGAAAGAATAAAGACCAACCAGAAATATGCATGTCTTGGGAAAGCTGCCTACATGGGTGGAGATCCAGCCTGCCTGATTGTGGCAGAAGTTATACACTTGCACCCTGCTGGAACACCTCTGTTTGATGTCTGATGCTTACTTTTTTTGTAGCATGAATATAATAATAATAATAATAATAATAATAATAATATAATTATAATAATAATATTTGATTTTACTGCATTGAGTAGATTGTCCAGGATGGTCCACCCTTATAGTATCTTACCATTGTACAGGAACGTTGTTTGTGTTTATACACAACAGAAAAGTCACACTGAGTCCTAAATCACGTCAGCGCATCTGTGTGATAAACCCGAAGAACTGGATGTGATTTAAACAGGGGTTGTACGACAAGACAAAAACTCGAGTGTGAGAGACTGTAGTGCGAAACGTCTATTTAAAACTACACATGCAGTACAGTGTGTGCGAACGCCTACAGTATGCGAATGTGTGTCTATGGTGTGTACTTCGGCTACGTTGTCTGTATTTGTTTGCCGTTTCAGAGACATCTGGTGAGGAGGAACTTCACTGAGCTGCACTGTTTGTGAACCGTAAAAACAAGCTCCTTGTATAATTCCATTAATAAGAACCTTACTCGAGCTCTGGGAAAACAAAAGACCGTTAAAAAGACACGGTTCAGCGTTTGGATTTTCTTTCCTGCTGGAAATATATCGTCCTAAATAGTTTTAATACGGTATGTTTGTGTGTTTTTGAGAAGTTTGTTCTTTATAGCATATAATTATCCGATCAGCTAAACTCTAAGTAACATCAAAGGCATCGTTACAATTCAAATGGTGTTTCTGTGTGTGTGTGTGTGTGTGTGTGTGTGTGTACATCGCATGCTGTCATGGAGAAGACACAAGCAGAGCACTGTCCCACTGGAAGTTATGTAGACGTAGTAATGATACTGCTGTCTCGTAGCTGAACTCATAACTGACGCCGGACTGAATGACAGCTTACACACAGATCAAGCGAAAGCCTCTTGTTCTGAGGTGGGTCCTGAAGACAGAAAATGAGATTAATCTGGTGTTGAGAGCCCTTTGCACACCCAAGTACTCCTTTATTCTTCTCTTCTCTACCTGAGCGCTTCATTGCCTCCGGCTAGTTGTAAAGCTTTGTTTGTGTTTAAGCACGAACACTTCTGAGGATGTTCAGCTATACTTGAAGCTCTCTCTATCTCCCTTTTCTTTCTCTCTGTCCGTCTCCAACAGGGCTCTGCAGAAAGATAGATGTTAAATCACACACACGGCTTGCTCTCGTGAACCCTACAGAGATGGGTCAAGTGAAATATGACCCATGCTCTCATGAAGAGAGCCACGCTGAGTCTTAATCACTGGAAAAATATTTATCATGTAACCTTGCATTCATGTTAGAAAGTTAAGTAAAAACTCTCTTTATTTCTTCATATAATCCCCTGATACACTAATACACTTATCCCAGTGTTTATCACTTGTGCTTGGAAACCATGAAGGTAGAAAGTTTTCTCAGTACACCAGAGCCAATGATGCTCCATGTCTGAAATGCTGGCCTCCCAGGAACTCTTTTAATGGCCTAAACATGTGGAAATGGCTTCAAGGTCAGGACTGTACTGGATGTAGGATGTGGCGATAACTCCCTGTAATGTCGAACCAATCAAATGTTTTACTCTGGCTAAGAGTCTCATCAGTTTATGCCTTTATTTACCAGAAAAGTCATCACAAGTCCCGGTTTGATTTGAACGACCCTCATATTTAAATGCAATTTAAATAACAGCATGAAAGGTCAATTAACCAAGCTTAACATTAGCTCTTAGCAAATTAGCAGCATATGCTAGCTGTGTGCTAGCTAGATACACTATTTGCTACCATCTTCCAAGCTTTAGGTTGTATATTTAGGGGCAGTGGTGGCTCAGTCGGTTAAGGCTGTGGGTTACTGGGTAACTGATCGGAAGGTCGGGGGTTCGAACCCCAGCATCGCCAAGTTGCCACTGTTGAGCCCTTGAG
>JAQQZS010000038.1:4016513-4032858 GCA_030068045.1 Platyallabes tihoni
CATGCAATGAGGTCATCCTTTTTTTTTTTTTTTTTTAAGAATTCTTTAGCAGAAGTTTCTCATAGAAAAAATAAATAAATCACGACATTGATGGAAGACAGGTGAACAGTGGGAACACTTCACTATTTTTAAAATACAACCATTACATTATATTATATGCCAAGAAATTATAATAAACTTTCAATGTCAATTTAATATCAGTTAATGAAAAACGATCAATATTTTGTAAACGGTAAGAAGAGTCTTTGAAGGTTTTGTACTAAATGTTCTCAGGAATTTATAAATAAAAAAAACAGATGCCTTCCCCAGCTCTAACTTCCAGTGTTTTATTACAGGGATTTACCATTTGGTAGATCTGAACGTAATCCCTGACTATTGAGAAAGCAAAGAGATAATGGGGAAAAAACAAGTGCAGAAGAACACTAATACAACGCAGGAAGTAATTATTACTTATTGTGTTAACTCTGTTTGTCTCTGTGAGTTCTTGGACTTCACTGTTTTTCCGAGGTAATGATTCGTCTGTGAAATAATAGAATTATGAAAAAGTAGGTCTAATTCCCCAAGAACTCTGAAACATGTTGCCCCTTAACAACCTGTCAGAGCCTCTGAGAACCTGTATTAATATTAACCATGATAATTGTGCAAAAACACAAGCTGTCCACGGTGAAGTCTCAGAAATAGGAAGTGAAGGCATAATACACACTTACTTTTGTTTTCTTAAGAAGTTCACCACACTGGTGACCTGATGACCTGGATGTCATTTGCCTTGTTTGGAGCACTCGTTGTAAAATTTACAATCTTGCATATGCCTGATGTTATACACCCAAAACAACTCATAAAACTTTTATCACGCAGTGCGTAAAAGTCGAGAGTAGCCCTGGCAAGGTTTAGAGATGAAGATTTGACAGGAGTAAAGCTCTAACGATCAGCAGTCCTGAAATGTCAGGCCTGATTGCTCAGAACGGATTGATTTGTTTTCTCTGAATAGTGCATATCATCATAGGTCTATTCAGCATTAATGAGCTCGTTGAAATGGCAACAACTCATTCTAGTTGAATTGTACGGTACACACTCAGCATAATTTACAGTTTTTTTTTTTTACTATAACAGGGGAAAAACATTGATATTGTAATGCTTTCTGAGATGAGATGAGACGAGACAAGATGAGACTAGCTGAAATGTAATGAGATGAGATGGATAAGATTCAGGATTCCTGGAAGGAATCTCCAGTATCAGCTGTTGTATGTTTTTCAATACATTCTCAGCAACTGATTGCACCAGTACGATCATGTACATTCATTCTCTCTCTCTCTCTTTTTTTAAATTAATATTACGACTTTGCCATACCTTGCTGTTGTACATTATGGATAGTTATCCACCTGTTTAAACAATCATCATGTACATAGAAACAGTAAAGTCTTAAAATTATGCAACATTTTACCTCATTAATGCACTGTAATGTGCAGTTCTTAGACGCTCATCTACAGTAATTCCACTATTGTATATATACTGTATATATACAACATATACATCTACATATACAACATATACAGTATATATACAATACAATATATATATATGCCGAAATGCTAAAGTGCTGATATGAACCTTTCAGACACTGGCCTGACACGGTCTTTCGTAATATATATATTTTATTTTTGTGAGAGATTTTAAATTGTAATTTAACCAGGCCTTTAATATACTTTCACACCTTGTTTGCTTTTATGTTGTTGTATAATCTAATCATCAATCTAAATATATATATAAAATTGAATCTATGGTAATTGAAGGACATTAAGACTACACTTCTAGGAGAGAACAGTAACTCTGCTTCATTTAAGCAACCAAATAATGCTGATTATACAGTTTTTCTATATAATCAGCTAATGGTTTTATTCATATTCCCATACGTAAGAAATTGCTGCCTAATAATGGTTCATTTTATTTTAGCTTGCTATACCTGGTCTATATATATTTACAATATAATAAGACATTATAGCTGAGATCTAGAGTTCAAGCATCACTTCCTGAACTCCAGCTGTTATGTAGACAGCCGCCCCCCCCCCCTCACTCTTGTTGCTCACAGCAGGAGATCAATGCCCACGATGCTCTTTAAGCTTCTCTAAATTGAATGTGATTTATACTTCCCGAGGAAAATTGTCAGTTTTTGCAATTTCCACCCAGATGATCTTATGAGAGGGGAATGGTGGACTCCAAAGGGCCCTTTGGGAGACAAGTTGCTGTTTCAGCTTAGACAATGGAGCACTGTACTGCAGCTCTGCTTATTGGCTCTGATCGCTTTTAAATGTATTACAGAACCAATACATTTCTCCATACACGGTTCTTCTGCTCACGTAGCAACCTTCCCCAGGCAAGAGAGGCGGAGGACTGCGGAGTATTACTTGGAGGCATGCTAGTTTACTGATTTCGAGCGTAAACATTTTTAATACTCGCTTAGACGTCAGGTTATCTTCCGACCTTATCCAAGAACACGGCGCCTATCGTGATTTGATCGCACGCACTGACCCTGAGCGCATTCCAGAGCTCTGTGTTGTGGTCTCTTGAGCATTCTTGGATTTTTTTTTTTTTTTGTGTGTGTGTGTGTTTGTACGTTTTTGACATTTTGAATTTATTTTTCCCTTTTTTTTCCTTTCTCTAGAGGAGGTCTTTCTCCTTGGCTGTGGCAGTCACCAATCGCTGGTCTAGCTGTGGTCGAAAATGGAAAGGGCTTGGGCCAGATTGCAGCTTAAATGTGAGGAGGTAATTACACCTAAAGAGGAGCTAATTTCACTCGGGCCGGGCTCCTGTTGTTTTTAGTCCTTCTGGAAAATGTGGATTTTCCGATGATGGGCCATTTAAAGGTGTCACTCTGGAGCCACGGTGAATTAGAGGCAGGCACTACACAGTCTAAACAAGCAATCTTCTCTATTATCAACAGGCCGACAGGATAATAGAGTAGAACTGGTCATGTGACCAGGAGCGCAGTGACGAAAGACCGACATCTATCATTTTTAAGTGTCTGAAAGCAAGCTTTTTTGAAATGATTCTGGGTTTCAAAACAATTTAATAATAGGCGAACACAAAGAATTTTAAAAAATAATAAAATTCTCCCGCTAGGTAGGTCTTTAAAATTTACTTTGCTTATAAATTTATTTATTAGTATACCCTGTTTTGTATTCATTCTGGAAGGATAAAAAATTATAACCCTTGCCATGATTGTAACCCAAAACATGCGATAAAACTCAAAAGGGAGAAAAAAAAAACTTGCAATAAAAGTTCAAGAGGTTATAAAGGTAAATGATTTCATCTGCCGGGCTCGAACTACGCCAGCAGACCTGCACCAATGGCGGCCCAATGAGCCGATCCATTTTCCTCTGGAGGTGGAAACGGCTAGTTAGAGGCGCATAATCTCCAGAGACGCCTCAGGCTCGGACACCCTCCCCGCCCCCACCCCACACTTCGCCCGCGGCTTTTAAGTGGAACCTTCTGAGCGGATCGCTGGAGAGCAGGCAGCTGGAGTTTGTCATGCATGTCCAGGGACATTCTTGTTAGTGTAGTGTAACCTTTTCTTCACTAACACAGATAACACTGGCACCCTGGCTGGGCTCTAATCTCTACGCAGTGCCCGGCACGGGGGAGGGAGAATCATTCTAAACAGTGCGCTCGCAGTGGCTGGGGACCCCGGCTCCAGTGACCTCACCATGCTGGAAACTCACAGTCAGGGCGATTATTTATTGCTTATCAGCCCGGAGATCCTGATCCTGAGAACACGGGGGCGCTGTTCTCTGAAGCTGCAGCAAAGCTTTCATTGGGTTTGCGCGCTTTAAATAAGACTGGACCCGTTTCGATCCAAGACCTCCTGATACCAGCATACCATCAGACGCACCATCAGAGTCATTATTCTTCCAGTCTGCATCCAACATTAAAACAAGCTCACTGAAGAATTCAGTTTTCACTTTTTTGTCTTTTGTTTTAATGTGCTTATCATTTCCGTTCCAATTCTAACCTCATAAATTTACAGCGACGTCCTTATGGAGCTAGAAGTTGTGTCCGCTGTAGAGCTTTAATCTCTTTCCTCCATTATGTACGATGTGGCACGCGATCAAAGCTTGATCCTTCATCCGATTGACATTCAATCTGGCCTCAATAGCCTTGATAGGCATCCCCTGTGGGTGGAGTGGGGTTTAGCTGCACACGTTTGAAAGCATTGGGGATGTGGGGTTTGGGGGTGGGGGGGTGTGAGGGGCTCGAGAGTGAGAGAAAGAGAGAATGAGCGAACGAGAGAGAGCGTTCACATGTGTAGTCCAGATGCCCAAAAGCGGAGGGGGGCTTGAGCCTGGCTAGCGCTGACAGTAATACAGGGACAGCGGGTGTCACGCTGCTAGAGGCCTACACCTCATCACCCTGCCGACTAATTGATTTCCAAATGAGCCGCGGTATTTCTGCACAGTAATCTTGAAAGGCAGCCGTAAAAACGTCGGGGTATACAGGGTGTTCTGAGCTTTCATCCCAAATCTTAACCCCCTTTCGTTCTCTCTCTCTCTCTCTTTCTCTCTCTCTCTCTCTCTCTCTCTCTCTCTCTTTCTCTCTCTCTCTCTCTTTCTTTCTTTCTGTCACCCCCCCTTCATCTCTTGCACCACATACCTTCACTTTCTTCCTCGTTGAGTCTCTTTCACTTCTTTTTTTTAACCTTATAACTTTTTTCATCCTCTCTCACTATTTCTAGTTCAAAGCCCGCACACCTGAACTTTTTTTGGTCGAAACATTTTTTTTTTTCTGTCCTCCCCACCTTCTTGCCCTCCGCAGAAACCAAAAGCCATTGAGCAGATCTCAAATCGGAACCATATTGGCTTTCAGCGTAATCCCTCGAACACACAGTGCTGTGTGTGTGTGTGTGTGTGTGTGTGTGTGTGTGTGTGTGTGTGTGTGTGAAAGAGTCGAGAGCAAGAGAGAGAGAAAGAGAGAGAGAAAGAGAGAGAGTGAATCCTTTCCATATTTGTCTTTTCATTAGGGGATGAATATGACTTTGGTGTGGTGTTTATTCACACACTCTAATGATCAGATATCAAGCTGAAAGAAACACATCAATCAAACATACTCGCCAGTTTATAAGGCAGCAATTCAGTAAAAATGCAGTAAAAAGGCAAAATACACAACAACAACAACAACAACAACACCAGATCCAGATTCAATAACAGGAATACGAAATAGCATTTTTTTCTGTTTATTTATTTTTTTTTAACTTAAAGACATTTAAAATAGATTTTTTTTGTCTCTATATAAAGATGAAAAAATGGCTGTATATATAAAATGTCTTTATATATATAAAACATGCACAATAAACTGCAGAACTGTTTATAAAATAAACAAATATTTTATCTGCTATAATATTTTATAAAATGTATTAAATATTAGAACTTCAATAATAATGGGTCAGCAAACAGCAGGGTCAGCAGTATCTTAAAAACAAGAAGAAATAAACTATTTTATAGATTTTATTTAGGAAATTTTCAAGTCAACTCAAGTCAATGGATGCTGGACAGATTTAACGTTCACATTATATATGCACATCTTGATGCTATTATTATTATTATTATTATTATTATTGTTGTTGTTGTTGTTGTTGTTGTTGTCTCCTTTAACATTTTGAGTAAAATATCAAATTTGTTATTTTTTTCAAATAGTGTCATAAAAATTTCACACACATAAAACTTTACACAACCTGACTGGATAACAGCGCTACAAAAAAAAAAAAAAAAGAAGAATTTTTTTTTTGGTTCACATTTGACATATTCCAAAACAAATATTTTGAAAGAGAAAGACGTTTTTTTGGCGACTTTTAACCCCCAAAAGATAAACGTGACCATGTTCTTCTGTAGAGCTATTTTTAGGGTATGACCAAGCATCCAGCAGACTTGAGCTGTACTGTACGTGATGTTCAGCAGCGCTCTGCGTGGCCTCTGTTCTCTGTACGAAGCGAGTTTTTCTGAAAGGTTAACGCAGGGCACGAGCACAGCACCTGGGGCAACCTAAACCCAGCATGCCACGATGACTGGCACCATGCCTCTTGGCCTCTTAGTGCCATCTGTGTGTAAATATTTCCTTAGTTACCTCTCGGGCAGATCCGTGGATTATTTCCATATTTATATTACCATCGAAAGAGTTAGTAAATACAAAATGTGAATGGAACACTCTGAGTCAGATATATGTGCTGCTCAGACACACACACGCGCCTGCACGCATACAGGCATACAGGCATACACGTACAGGCTAATGTTCTTCCTTTAACAAAACCATACAGCGTACTGTACATGTGATGAAATGTGCTGTATAAGGACAAGATTAAACATGCTGATGGGTTAAATGTCTGCCTCTTACTCTTTTTTAAATCCATTCTTTCTCAAAGCTTTACTGTTGCCATAGCAACACCTTTAATGTTCACCCTGCTGAAGTTCATCCTGCTTTTGAAAACCGTGAAATACCAACACTAGTAGTGAAAATGACCTTGAATGATGTACAGTATTATTTCTGTTCATCGTCCAGATGATCGCTAATTCCCAGAGCACCTCTTTCCTCTTAAAGTCTTAGCTGCGTTCATTAGCATTAGTTATGTGGCACGTGTCATCCTGATCAACTGGAAAATATTTACAAACAAACAAAGGTAATCACAATTAATATTAATACTAATGTATCCAAGATAGCAATGAATACAAAATGTAAATCATCATCATCATCTTCTTCTTCTGGTACTTAATAAAAGGTTTTGAGTTGTTGCTTGGTTCGCCTTGAAGAGAGGTTTATTTACCTTTCCGGGAAGGAGTCTCCAGTGTCGGTGCTCGAACATGATTGAGTTTCAGAAATTTCTGCCTCATGTAAGAAATGAAAAAAGACATCGAGGGCAAGCTGATGTGTTGTGAAGGGAATGAAACACACCAGTAATTTTATAACATCATGTATTATTATTATTATTATTATTATTATTATATTAATGGATGGATGGGTGGATGGTTGTGACCTAATTAATTTTACTATATGTTTATAAATGGAAGTGGAATTGAATACCTTTGTATTGATTTTTTTGTATTAGTTTTCAATATGTAAAAGTATAATATAAATGTACTATTTATATATATTTAATATATGAATTTGTACACAGTGGTATTTGAAATGACCTTCGTGAGCGCGGAAATTAATTTGAGAGAGAGAAAGATAGAGAGAGTTTCTGGTTTGTGAGAGCGAGTTCACAGTCCAGAGCAAACCTACAGCTCAAGCAGCATCTCTTTGCCACTGACACACAGTCTCACAACACACACAGTCTCACAACACACACAGTCTCACAACACACACGCACACACACACACACACACTGAAAAACAAAAAAACCCACTAAGGCTGATGAGGAAATCATTCTAAACTTTAGTCATCAGATCACTTGGTCAACTTTTACACACAAAAAGAAAAAACTGAAAAGCAGTTAAGAGCCGTTGTCATGGTAACTTTTTTTTAACAACTTTTCAAACAGTTATCTCATCTTTAGAAAAAAAAAATCACATTCATGGATTTTTGAATTACTCACGAATAACTGAATTAGTTGTGAAATACACAGCAGTCTTTTACAACTTTTCATTATTTTTCTTTTCAATTTTATAAAGCACTAAAGCAGTTTCAGAAACTCTGGCGCCGGATAAAACTATGTAGCTGCAAATACGAATCTGTTGCTTTTATAACCAGCCAGATGACACGAAGACCCGGGCAGCAGCATTTTTATAAAAACAACAAAATCAAAACAACAACTGAGAATCGATCCAAATGACAGAAATGGATTCAGATTTTAAACAAACAAACAAAAAAAAGAAATTAGTTGTATGTTTCTGTATCGCATTACATTACATTTGCTCAGAATGCACTGACGACAAATTCATTTAGATGGATGCATAAACAGTTACATCATTAACATCATGTCCAGGGAATTCCCCATCATCGGAGTAAACAGTCAACGACTTCAGAATACTGATATTGTGGTTTCGGTTTTGGTAGAAACGAGCAGAAATACTGTCTTTCTCAAACACACCAAACCCCCCCCCCCCCCCTCCCCTCACCTCCATCACCACCACAAAATGAGGATGCATGTTCATGTCGACCCTTTTATCAAACCGAGCTCTGTGGCTCCATCTTATCTGCTCTCCACTGGCCCTATCATCACTTTTAGGAACTACAAGCTGAACTTTGACCCTCACTTCACATAGATATGAGTTAAGAGCCTCGGCTCCCCAAAACCATTGATAAATCCAGACCACTAAACCCACATTCTCTCTCTCTCTCTCTCTCTCTCTCTCTCTCTCTTTCTCTTTTTTTATTTTTCCTTTTCATTTTTTTGGAACACCACGGCCCATCGTCAGCTGCGTCCACATCTTGTTATAATAGTTAAACGAGGGGCTTGGAGAGCTAAAAGCGCACAAATAAAATTGGTAAAAGAAACATTATGTCATAAATTTAATCATTCACAGACAGACCGCATTACACAATGTCAAGATGGACAAATAACAAAGTCTTCCATGATGCCGTGTCTGTTCAACGTTACGATTATTCTGCGCATATTCGATATATAACCGCGTTATCGACCGGCTCCCCTGTCCTGTTCCAAGAACAACCGTATGTACGGACATCAATTACGAACCCAAAATCCGGTTAACTCTTCTTCTTACGGAGCCGAAACAAAAGCCGATGGCTACGCAGAGCCACAACTGCGCTGCAGCTAAACCGATTAGCAATGAGGCTTCTGGGTATCTGGTGTGTGTCAAGTTTGCGTGTGCATGTGCATATATGTGTGTGTGTGTGTGTGTGTGTGTGGGTAAAGTTCATAGAACAAGCGTCCAGAGAACAAGGGATGAGGATGCACACTCACTCTCTCACTATAGTCCCCTGTTTGACTGTCTGATTTTCGAAACTTGGATGAAATCTGGTTACGGATGGAGAGAGAGAGAGAGAGAGAGAGAGAGAGAGAGGCGGTTTGCTGATTTGATTTAGCAGAGGCAATCAGTCAGGCAGTTTCTTTGATTTATAACTTCCTGTTTCCCTTCTGGTCCTCGCTCCTGCCCTCTCACATACTGTATAGTGATGGGGGGCACACACTGACCAAAACAGCCCCAACACACACACACACACACACACACACACACACATTGCACAAAGTCCTTATCAGCAGCCAGGGTCAGTGCTAACTGTATTTATTTAAACATGGAGCATTGCTTCCCCCAGAGCAATTAGGGAAATCCTCAATGGCCCTCTGGCCCGAGTGCTCCTCCGTCAAACGGGACAGAAAAAGACCTGATGGAACGGCATCTCTGCGCACGACAGTGTCATTTATTTCAGAGCGGGCATAAAGGGCTCCTTTGAGCGGTGCCACCAGCAGGGCCGCGGCCGAGATGAAAGCTGGCATGCGGCTAACCTTTAGCGCTCGAGAAGAGATGGCTCCGCTAATAACTTGTGACTAGCGTGGAGTCATGGAGACGGTCACAGATGTGGTCAGGCTGTAATGTCCGTAATGTCACACACACAGTCACACAAAAAGCGCCTTATGCGGTGAGATGGAGATGGCGCTGGGGATTGAGAGGGTACGCGGTGGAAATGCGGCGCTCAGGGTACGACACGGAAAGAGAGTCGAATTTGCGCTGTTTTTTGCAGCGAGTTGTTCTTAATCTGACACACTCATGTCTGATCTGAAATTCGACATGACTTATTTACAAACTGCCCAATCCCTTTCATAATCTGTTATGCTCGGTCTAAACCTCCTTAATCACCCTTGTCTGAAATGGTAAAGCTGTTATAAACTGGTATAAGCATCCCAGTTCTACGAGATGAACTGTGGTTCGACGTGTTTGCAAACTGTATCAGCTGCAGAGCTTTTGATTGTGTTGTGTGGTGTGTAAAAACGTCACATCTGATTAACCCTGTGAGACACTCCAGCGCTCTTTGTAATACAGCAGATTTCTTCAAGGTGTGTGTTTGATGTTGAAAATGAATCACCTTTAAAAAAAAAAAAAAAAAAGGAAAAAAAAAGAGTAAATTATGAATCGTTTGTGCACCTACAGGCCTGTTCATGCAGGCTGCATTTGCGTCCATTACATTGAAAAGAAAATTCTTTGATGAAAATATCATTTATTTTAAGGTATATGAGTTGTCTGATAGACGGATGATCTGTCACTAAAAAGAATTCAATACATCTAGGATAGATTTTATACAGCATAGGAATAAATAATATCAATAATAAGATTAAATAAACATATAAACAGTGAAGCTAAAAGAGAACCCAAGGGGGAAGCCATCATCTCATCTTCTGGTCAACAATGAATAATGGGATTGCAATAGGAAGAAGATTAGTAGAGGAAATATAGCCTACTTGTGGACTTTGTGATCAGCCCTGATCTAAAGCATGGACTAGAATAAACTAAATAGAAATTTCTGGAAATGTAAAAAAAAATAATAAAAAATTGACAGCAAAATCTCACAGTCAGTTTTCTCAATCCTAATCACATCCAGTCACCTCATATCTACGTAATTGAATCAGGATCATGTTAGTGCTTTGAGCATCAAAACCCTCCAGGCTTCATCTGTGACACTTTGCTCAAATCGCCCCCCCCTGTGCCTCATGGCTGACCAGCCGGCCCGGGTCTGGCCTGCGTTGCCCAGCTGGCCCTCACGGCCACTAGAGCCCCTGATTTAGAGAGCGTGACATCAATACTGCGGTGGCGTAAAGGTCTAATCATGTTAGCGTTCAGCACCAGACGCCCTCTCTCCGCTCGGTAATCAAAGAGCAGAGCTCCACTACAGATCCTCATCAGACTCGCTGACTTATCAGACGACCCTTATCTCAGCACTCTACCTATGCGGGGCGGACTGGATGTGGCCTGGACTCCGTCACTGAGAGACCAGCGTCGCCTGGCCTGCTCTGTTCAGGATGTTTTCTACCTTACTGTCATGATAAAAGAAAAGAAAAAAAAAACATTTTTCGGGTTGGTTTCACTAATAAGTTGGTCAATGAATGAAGTTGATGTTGATGAAATTTGTTTTTCTTTTCTGAGGAAATTAACTAAAGGTAAATGTTATAATCTGTTTTTTTTCCACTTTATTCTAAGTTCTTGATCTAATATTTAATAAAAACACAAGGCTTTTTTTTTTGCTTTAAAAAAAAAGTGGCCCACACATGAAATATCAGTGAAATAAAAATTAATTAATTAAGCAACAGATTTTTTATTCTTTGGATGAAAATTGAAAGAACTAAATTACATTCAGCATTTGTATGAAATAAACAGAAACGCTCAATAAAATATCTATTTTTAACTAAAATATAAAAAAGAAAGATCGTTAATAGGCTAGAACAGTTCTCTAAGCAGAAAAAAAAAACATATTTTGCAAAACAATTTTTTTTTTACCTAAACAATATTTGGTAACCAAAATTAATTGCTTACTATAATGTCTGTATTTAGAGTTAGAAACTGGAAATTTTATAAAGAGCATGTTTATATACACAAAAAGTAGCGTTATAGGAAAACAATTCCTTTTAATCTTTTTTTTTTATTTTAAAAAAATCATTGGAAAAAATTAATATCTCAAAAGTAGGTTTTGCTTAAAGTAAAGTGCAAACATACGTTAAATTAAAGTGCAAAATTTCTAGTAAAAAAAAAACGAAATACATAAATCAGTTTCTAAACTTATTTAATGATATTAAAGGTTAATTTTTTTAGTGACTCTAAACTAAAAATGTACCTTATCTTTAAAACACAATGTATATTATGACACACACACACACACACACACACACACACACACACACACACACTACAGTACATATATAGTATATGTGTGCATCTATATACAGTATATATACTGTAGGAAGGCTTGAGGCTGATGGCTGGGGAAGACTTCTTAGCTGATTTGCTTTTAATGACAAAATAACTTTATATTTAGTTTGTCATTAAAAGCAAATCAGCTGAGAAGGCTTCCCAGTGTGGAGGTCAGCAGAGGTGAGGGGAAGAGGCCCGTCCACATCGTATCTCCTGTGGGAAACACACGGCACAGATAGCAGAGTACCAGTAGTTAGTCTCCTTTCTGTCTCTCTCTCTCTCTCTCTCATACACACACACACACACACACACACACACACACACACACACACACACCCTCTGGCCCTGACCCCCTCACCGTCTGCGTATCTGCATCTCTATCTCTCAGAGAAAGACTAAACAGCTATAAAGTACCGCGTATCGAAACGCAGGTGAAGGCTGAGCAGAAGTTCAAGCGTGGTCTCAAGGATACAGTGGCTCGTGCTCTCTGGTGCTCTCTCTCTCTCTCTCTCCCTCATAATCATAGTTTGTAATTAAGGTTAATTACGGCTGGAAACACACTGTTTCCTCTTTTTCAGTATGGAAAGATCTCGCAGCTTCCTCTGGTTTGAGAGAGCAGCAGATGAGCTCGTCATAGCAGGAAATCCAGTATAACACAAACACACACACACACACACACACACCTAGTAGATGTAGGAAATTACAAACGTGTACAGGGAACAAGGAAAAAAAATGACTGTAAGATATTTCGAGGTTGTCATCAAGCAGCTAAATGATATAATTAATGACTGAGTCAAACTTGCAAATTATACTCATTAAATTGCTTGCTGTGTTTATTTTGTGCATTTTTTCCAACATATAGTTTCTTTTTTTTTTTTAATTCCTCTCAAAAAGAGCATAAAAAGTTGAAAATAAGGACAAAAGTTAAACAAATGTAAGTAAGGGTCCAATCACTGATCAAGCATGGTGATACAGATCTACTACAACGTTTATTGTTTACAGAAAATCTTGATTTGTTTTCTATTTCATACAGCACTTCAATCATGCTTTATTTATTAAAGACGCATCATTCATTTGATCTGTTTACAATTAGGTTTATTCGGTCTTGTGTAATGTCCATGAGGCTGTAAACAGTTTTATTTCCTCACCACCACCTCCATCTTTTTTTTTTTCTTTCTTCTGGGAAAAAAAAATACAATAATAATTCATGTTACAAAGAAACTGCACAGTTTAATCTCAACTGTCCTGAACATTTTGGAAAACTTCAGGTTATACTAGTTTTACCTCTGAAATTCCTGGAAACTACTTTTATCAATTATTTATTTGCTAATTAAATAAATAGACTTCACCATATTAATGATTATGCACTTTTTAAAATCTTTTTATGTAGGGGCTCTGGTCCCAGCAAAAGTAATTTCTGGGGTACTATATTACAAAAAAAAAAAAAAAAAAAAAAAAGAGTGCATTAAATCAGAAAATTAAAAATCAGAAAAAAAATAGAAAATTTTAATGAAATTAATGATCTGATCTGACCAATCAGAATTGTGAATCCGTAAACAAGTCCACCAATCATAAACAGAGTTTGTTGCTGTAGCTGTTTAAGTGTTTGGTTAGAAATTTATACAGTGCTCCAAATTTAATTTTATAAATAGCCAAGTGTGATTTAAACTGGGGCAAATTCACACTACACTAAACAACCTTTCCTCTTCGTCACTGAATCAGGTAGGGTTTTTTTCTTTCGGCTAATGAGGTGTGAAGTGTAGCATGGAGTGTGTGTGTGGTTCTGCCCATAAAGCGACACGAGGAACAGCTTGTTCAGGAACAGTTAGAGACTTTATGTCTCACCTACCTGTCTTTCCACTGAATGCGACAGCTGATGGTGTTTTTTTATTTATCTCTTTATTTGATTATTTATCAGAAACAAGCTGCATACAGATTTGCAGATTTTGCATGAAAAATCAAATAAATCTGAGCTGTTAGAATGAAAGCAACAATAAAGTCAATTAGAACCTTGTTTTGTTATTTAATGATCAAAGTTTTCTCACAACTCTTCTGTCGCCTGTTTGTGTGTGTGTGTGTGGTTTTTTTTAGTTCTTGGTTTTGTTCTTTGACAATTTTACTCACAGTGGCTGAATCCTGTCGCCTGTGGCCTAAATACATTTTTATACTGTCTGTGTGTGTGTGTCTGGCAGACATTGGGGCCCCTGTAGCAGCAGCCTCAGCCGTTAACCCAGGTCATTACTGAGAGATGCTTTCTCATTAGGACCACATGGCTCCTCCAAAAAGTCACATCCACTATCTTTTTCTTTCTTCTTCTTCTTCTTTTTTTTTTTTTTTATTCCTAAGCCCTTCCCTAAGGCAATTAAGATTTAGGAATGGGAAATTAAAATGGAATGGACTGCCCATGGACTGAGTCACCTTGCCGAATCCAGAGAGGTGTCTATAGGTCAGAATCATTCAGGGAAACATGCTACTAACAGCTCGTTGGTTCTCCAGTAACAGTTTGTGCTTAAAGCTGTCAGCTCATGTGCTGTGTGATGCTAATGTAGCTGGTGAAGCTGATCTGATCTGCACTATGGCTCTGCGGTCCTTGAGTATTTTTACAGCTACGTAATCAGTGTGAGTGAACTCGCCAGAGCCGTTATGACATGAGAAAGTCACCTCGCCACCCAAGTGCTAACACCCTGCTTCGCTGCTCTGCTTAGCTTTGGCGGTTCCTCTGGGGCTTTCAACAGCTTGCTAAGACTTCTGGGAAATGTAGTTCTCTGCAGACGTACACTAAGCAATTGTAACCCGAAAAGATTGTTCTATGTGCCAGGGTATTCTTTCAGCATTTTCTTCCTAAGCTTGGAAACTAAGCTTGAGCGCAAGGACAAACCTGTTCTGGAGTGCATGGGAAAACTGGCTGCCTCCCCCATCTGAGCAGCCTAGTAAACTCAGACCAGCGTCTGTTTTCTCTCACACCGTGCCAATGCTAACCCAAGGGGACGTCGCAGGTCTATGATTGGGCACCCTGTTGCTCCGAGGGCCTCTGGTCCACATATCACACCCTACCAGCTTGGAAGGAAGGACCTACAGCATAAAGACTACAGTTATGGACAGACTGATTTGGACCGGCTTGACTCCTATCTTTCTTTTTCTCATCCCTTTGCTTCCTTCTTCCTAATACTTGTCTGATTCTACTTCTCTCATTTCAAAGGGTCGCCCTCCTCTGCTCTTCCTGTCTCTCCCTCCTGTCTCCTTTTTTTTTTCCCCGCCATGAAATCACCCAAGTGTTGTCTGATTGTCTCGTGGGCAGATCTGCACAATGGGCAGATTAAGATACGTTCTTTTCCACCTCGCCTTTGAAGCTTTTGTGCTTGACGGGAAAAAACAAAGGATCCCGGCTCTTCTGAGAGCGCCTAGGATCCAATTTGTTTTATCTCCCCACCCTGTTTCAGTCCAGATTGAAAGCCGACCCGCTTCCCATTCACAAGGTACTAGGTAGTAAAAAAGGACGTGCAGGATTTACAATCCATGGCGTCCCCCTAAGGGGCTAAGAGGCCATATTATACATCTTGCTGCCCCCCTCAACCCTTCGCAAAAAAACTGAAATAGATTCTGAGCTACTAGCTGGTCCAGCCAGGCTCATAAAAACCCCACGGCCTGTGCTTTGGCTGTTGGTGGTCTCTCTCTCTCTCTCTCTCTCTCTCTCTCTGCCCTCTCCAATGATGGACCTTTTTTGCACTGTTTTTTTTTCTCAGAGTAGTGGCAGAGACATCAACAGGGTACATAATCCAGGTACAGAGCTTTACTTTTAACTTCTGAGTGCCCTGTGTCTATAGCAGCCATACAATTGCGGCCACTGAAACCCGAGTATGATTGATGCTCTATGCAATGTTATTGCCAAGATATTTCGTCGCCCGTCAAGAAATAAGTGACCTAATTGTGGGAATTTGGTCATCTTATTAAAGTGAATTCAAATGAGAGCGTACAGAGACACATTTTTTTTTTTTTGCTTTCATAAATTTAATCATGCAGAAGTGAGTAATGGAATTTATTATTCTTACACATCAGGGCACATGTGAGATTTAAACCTTTACAGCATAGTTTGTCCCAAAATCACTTCTATTTGCATAGTACAGATGACGGCTATAATGTGAAAGTGTGTACGTGCAAAAGATTTACAGCATGAAATAACAACAAAAAAAAGGGACAAATAAACAGAATTACACCATAGAGATGTAGTATGTACTGTAAGTAATTGAGATGAGTCTTTGAGTCTGATTAATGAGTCTGTGGGTGTATCTCAACCAAAATCTTTTAACCAAAATCTTTTAAAACCTTAATGTCCTTATATGAAGATATGACATTTATTCCTAACTACATCATCTGTATATCCTTATAAGATCCTCATATGAGGACCCTTGGATATTCTTCTTTTGCCAAACATTCGTCTGTTTGAAGACCTTGATTAAGTTCATAGTTATCAGGTGCTAATAAAGACAGATTACAATGTATAT
>JAQQZS010000038.1:4032958-4046784 GCA_030068045.1 Platyallabes tihoni
GTCCATGCTTTGTTTGTTTATAAATATGCATAGACATTTATTATTTTTTTTCCAGATAATAAGAAACACAATTGCTTAAAACAATTTCATGCCCTTTTATGTAGTGTCTACAACTTTTTGGAATTCAAAGCTTTCAATGATCTTAACTGTCATTCAGATGAAACTTGGCTAATTTAGATTTCACATGAAAAGACATAAACCTAAAAAAATTCTAAAATGCTACAGTACATTTTTAAGATATTGCAACATGAATTTGACATGGTTATGGACACTACAGATTTTCTGCTTTTTTTACATTTACCAAAAACCAATTTAACCACCAATTTGGTCATAAGGTCATATGCTTCTAGAAGCTTACACCAATTTTAGTATGAATACTCATAAAGAAATAGGAATAATTAACATTTTAAATGATTATTGTTTGAAGTGAGACAGTATGCTGAAAATTGGCCTCCAAAATGGCTAAAGTCAGCAACTTGAAATTTGTAGGAAAGCAAGATTGGTCACTTCCATGTTCCATAAACTTCAGAATTAGCTTCTTTGGCACACATTTTCTGTATTATGTGTATAACATAAAAGAACATAATCAGCACCAATATTGTGTTTTGACCGATAGGACTCAGGAGGTTAAAATACAATGGAGCTCTGTGCCTCATACACTTCATTCGACCTATTCTGTTAGGTAAAAATAAGAAATAAAACACTGGCAAATGGTGTTATAGGAAAATAATCAATGATGGTGTAGGGTGATGGGAGTCAATATCAAGCAGAGTTACTATTACCCCATGACCTGGAGGAACGTTGTTTCGTTTCACTGTGTACTAACTGTATATGGTTGAAAAGAACTTGAACTTGAACTGGCAAATAGCCATAGTATAATCGGAATAACACTTTAGGACATGTTGAATCAGCAACTTCTGACTAATCAGAATCAAGGATCCAAAAGAGCAGTAGTATAAATGTTGCTACGTAAAAAAAAAAAACTTTTAAAAATATGAGAAAAGTCTGTATTTAGGAATTCAAACTAGCACAACATTATTATTTGCATAACTTCAAACTATTTCAGACTGGTTATTTTGGTCATACTGTATTCTAAATCATGCCTGCACTTCTGCATGGTGTTACTTTAAGGAGGGATTAGTACATATTTGAGTAAGGGAACTAAAAATACATAGCCCAGAGACGAGCCTTCCATCTGTGTGGAATCACAGTCTCTGTAACAGAAGGAGACAACAAATTGATGAACATCCAAGCAACCAGGACTTACTTCATGTCTGTCATGTTGACTCCTCATCTTGCACTATCATTTAGGGCTTCAGTCTAGGCGGATATTCAGGGCGTGGATTTGGACATATTGAAAGCTAGGTTAAGCTACTTTCTGCCAAAATCCCATTATGTAATAGACATCATGATGTAGAAAAATAACTTGTGACGTGGTGGTGTTATGAAATTGGGTTCCTGGTATTGTGGATTACTTTCCAATAACAGCATGCCCTGGTGTGGTTTATTCCTCGTACTTTGCAAGTATTGGTCAATTATTTCACTTGCTACAAATTATCTGTTTAACGTGGCATTTTAATGTTGTGGAACACATGCAAAATAACCTAGCTCCTATTCTCACTCAGTTGCTTTTCTTTCTTTAAGTTGAAAATGCTACAGCTTTAGCTTTTGGCTGTTACAATACACTGACACCAGAGACTTTTTTCAAAAATGGTAATTTTTCTGTAAGCAGGTGATTATTATCAACAAACACATTTGTATCCATTTCCATGAGCCTCCACTATACAAGTAAATGAGCTGTTGCTATAAAACCGTTAACATACTAGATCAAGTGCTTTCTTTTATATATTTACTACAACTGAGGTTTGCAACTGCAATACAGTTAAGTTGTTCATCCTGACTTGCTAGCTGGTTTCGCTTTGGCCCTGCAAGAACAACAAGAACTACAAGAACAAACTTCAGACCCTTAAACTGTCATAGCTGATTGTCTGCAGTTAGTGTAAAGTGGACATTTTTGTAAATATGTTAAAAACTTAACATACAAACATGCATTAGATTTTAAAGGTGTAAAATTGAGCACTTGGTTAACAAATTAAGGATGATGATGATGATGATGATGATGACAGTTTGTACACTAGAATTGTTTAGATTAAGCTTCAGTTTTGAGCTCTAAAACTCAAAGTGCATCATCCTGGCAAAAGATGAAATAATTGAGTCAATGAAGGAGAAAGAGAGAGCGAGAGAGCATTACATAACCTACTTAATGTAAGTTATGGTAAATCACTTTCACCACTGTTGCTGAATCAGCATCTTTAATGCTATTGTTCATTAATTGTGCTCTACATATTGATCTAGCAGGTCTGATCTAAGTGTTTCCATGCAGCACAAATTAGTCTGTGTTTAAGGGGTTTATATCGCCACCTAGTGGATTCCTGATACTCCCCAAACAAGCACACCCCAGCTTTGAGCATGGTAGGGACTAACGCTTTATTGCTTGTTAGATCAAAGCATTTTGATGTTAATTTTTTTTTTTTTTTGGTGAAAACATGAAGCCACACTATGAAGTGTCTCTTAGCAGATCAATTCGTACAACAATTAAACTGCGTTAATTAAAAACTGCACTGAAATCTCTGTTACTGAAGATTGCATTAAGGCCCAATTAAATAGCTGCTTAATTAAAGGAGCTTATCAGAGACAGAAATGAGCTCTGGGTAATCATGTAGCATCACACACTATAGATAGAAAGAATGTTGGTTTGGTTTTAGTCCATGGTTATTGGTATGGCATTCCTGATTCTTTAAGCTGACTTGTGTTTTTTTTTTTTTTTTTTTACATAAGAATACAATATATTGATCTGATTCAGGAAGATAAATAATAATAATAATAATAATAATAATAATAATAATAATAATAATAATAATATGTTAGGGTTAACATATTATTATTAAATACATTTAAATAAATAGTGTGCCATTCTATGTCGCCAGTAGTGCGATTTTAAGTCTTAAAAACTGATTTGTTTATGTCCCCTGAATCATTACGTACAATATTCCTGCATTTTCAGTTATACATATTAAATGTGCATTAAAGATATTTACCTTTAAGGGTAGTGTATTAAGTGTATTTAAAAGTGCATTAAGATCTTAAATTAAATATGAATTATAGGTTTAACGTTACAGAACCTTTTTATTTGTGCAAATTCGTCACAAATAAAAAAAATAATAAAACAGTACGAAATTTTAAACCGTTCTTTAAAAACCATAATCGCAAAGCGAGAACGAGACTGAAGATTTCAATGCTAATCTTAAGGATGATAAAATATTCCAGAGTATCGGGGACTCTGCTCTTTTTCATGTCTTTTACTCGCCAAAATCTCATCGGACCGCTCTCTCTCTCTCTCTCTCTCTCTCTCTCTCTCTCTTCACTTTAAACAAGAGCCAAACCGGTTTATGGATACTCACAAGCATGTTTAGACTTCATTCAAATACAACAAAGTATTATTCAGAAAATAGAGTTGGTTAACAATTACCGAGATAATGAACTGAGGAATTAAAACAAAGACGCTTAAAAATGTTAAATCAAAGTTTTTCTGCGTAAAAAAAAAAAAATCAAATTAATGTGAATATACTTGTGTTTCTTTGCTTTCAAAATGTACCAGTAGTATATATGTATGTTTTGTGCAGCATTTTGGAAATGTCTGGTAAGTTTTTTTTTCTTGACATTGTTTTTGCAGGTAAAATATGAGGACAGCATTTTTTTTTTGGTGCACGCTTTTTTGCTGTACGATTTCTGTTTTATTTATTTGTTGGAATGGAAGACATCAAATAAACATGTAAGACAGCGTGTTTATATATAAAAACGGTGTATAAGATTTTTTACACAGTACTGAATATACATAAAATATAGGATATAAAGTTACAGATTGCCTATATGCCATTGGATATAAATGGTAAGGCATATGTGTAGACAAATGATAGAGAATAGAGGATAGCATACAGATTTATATAGAGATGTATATGTGGATATAACATTTAAACTGTTTATTTATGTGGCTGTATTAAAATGGATAAGGGAAATATTATGGCTGAAATACGAAGGTCTCAGCAGTTTCTGCCTCCCAGACTGTTCTGTTGATGTTGTGGTAACTGAGCTAACATTGTCCTCTCTCCATAGTGCCATAACTCTTTCACTCCTTTAGGTCGCAGTCATACATTCATTAATCATCCACGGTGATCCATTCTCCAGTGGGTTTGACCAGATCTGCTACTTTGTAACTTAAAACATAACAAAATATAATATAACATTTTATATGTAAATACTTAAATTGCGCGGTATTTGCGCTGTTATGATTTTCATAAAAGGTTAATAATCATAATAAACTGCGCTGTATGCGATGACACTGGAGACAACGCCCTAACCACATAACTGCAATAAATTATACAGAAATACATACAAGAATGTATATAGATGTGTTTAAAATCTACAAAAATATATATTTATGTTAAAACATAGCCAATGTAGACAAATACAGAACTATATTAAATAAAGTTGAAATAATAATAATAATAATAATTTTAAAATGTTCTGGTCAAACAAAGTAAAAATGAGGCGTAACTGGTCGCGGAAATGAACATTTTCATTCCCGTGACGTATTCGTGCTGTCCTAAATAATTAATGCTCCATTCATTATAAGTAACAATATTTATTTGGCAAAGGTTGATTACCGTAATTATACAGAAAGTAATTCTGTAAGTAAAAATAAACAGAACTTGTCTGTTGGTCAAAATGAAGAATTTTTTTAGCACAAGATTTGTATTATTATTCTTTTTTTGGTCGCATTTGAAAGAAAGGTGAGATTATGTTCTCACACAGCAGATCCGCGCGTATAAGCCCAATGACCTGCTAATGCCACGGGTTTAATGGATTTCAGGCGCAAAATCAGCCACATAATCATCCTTTCTACTACTTCTAGAAATATTACACCTTCCTAAATCTCCTATCACACGGACTGACTTTTAAATACGCAGTAGGAGCTAATAAATACAAAAGAACTGTTTTTAAAGAAAGAAAGAAAGAAAGAAAGAAAGAAAGAAAAAGTATATAAAACTGTGAAAAATTATTTTGTAAATGTACACGATAGAAAACGAAAAAGTTGAATGATTTCATTTTTTTTTTTACCATACGAATGACATAAAAACAAACGAACAAACAAACAAATAAATAAGCAAGCAAAAAATGGGGACGTTGACCCCCTCAAACAAACAACAACAAAAAAAAAATACAAAAAAATGATTTTTATTCCATTTTTTTCGCTTAATACTCCTAAAGATCACAGAAGTGGATTTATTATTATGAGTTTAGAATAAACACCAGCTTTTCCGTGTTTAATGACTGAGTGTTGTGTTTGTGTATTGTTTGCTTTTTGCCGATAACAAGCATTTTTACGTTCTAAATTACTAAAATTGCCTTAAAGTTATTACTAAAGTAATTATTGTTAAATTGTACAGTATACGTTATATGAATACAACACACACACACACACACACACACACAGGCTTAAAAACTAAAAAATGAAAGTTTCCGTTTAAAAGTAATGTAAGTATTGTGTCTGAAACACTGCTTTCACTGGTTCGAACAGGGTGAGTGAAGTACAATACTAACACTACTACACAGCCTGAGGTGGGGGTGTGGAGGGAGGGGTGTGGAGGGGTGCTCCCTCTGTGACCTGGTAATTGCGGCCTTTGGACAGATGGCATTATCCAGGCTCAGAGCTGGAGCCACTGGATATTATTGTAGCCAGAAGGGAGAGAGAGAGAGAGAGAGAGATGAATGAATTCAATCAGGGTTTCCCTCAAGTTCATCCACTTTTTGTCTTTTTGATAAGGCATAGATAGATAGATAGATAGATAGATAGATAGATAGATAGATAGAGTAACAGCAATTTACTTAAGCAATAGTAAAACGTAAGTGAAGGCATTAAATTTTTGTAACATTTTGAATTGTAAAGCGATTATTGTACATGTAGTAAAAGTTAAGTATACTTTGCTTAGTTTTACGCCATTTATGATGGATGGATGGATGAATGGATGGATAGGAGGATTGTCAGGCAAACTGATTATTTAATTATTGTGGATTTAGTACTGTATTATTTTAGACGTGGGCTTAATTTTACTCTATGATGCATGGATGTTTTGGTGGATGGATGGATGGATGGATGGCTTGATTAACAAACGTTGGAGGGATAGATGAATGAATGGCTGAATGAGTGGCTAAATGGATTAATGATCTGGTAAAAAAAAAAAACATTTGCTCTTGAAACCTACATACTGATTAGTTTAAGTGTAGTTAGATATTTTAAAACTAACTAATAACATAATTAAATAATAAACTTTGATCATTTCCAACAAGATCAAATCCTTCACCAACAGAAAGACAGGAAGAATCTCAATAGCTGCTAATAACACATAGCCAGTATGTAGCACAGTGAGGTGTGCACTTAAACTATAAGATAACTATAAGTCGTGATCAGACTGAGACTCAAGGTTTACATACTTCTTTCTACATTTATACTGGTTTCCACAATGGTGCAATTTGCAGCATAGATTCTTTATTTGAGATGCTTAATAATGAGCTTCCTGTGTGCCAACTGCCTGTACTACACTGATGCATTTCATTCCAATTCACTTACACAAGGTTCCTCAGGATGTAATGGTTGACACTGGATTTCAAAGTAAACCTAAAGCTCTTTGTGGTTGCCTGTAATGAATGTAGAAGATGTTCTGCATTGAAAAAAACCTCTTTGAAATGCAGCTTTTTTCATTTCCAGGAAAACATCTGTATACAAGGCAATGTGTAAATAATATATAAAATGTTTGTATTTACTCATAGTGTATTAGAAAATGTCAGGATAGAAAACAAAGAGGGAAATAAAGAGAAACAAGTAGAAGTTGTTTGACATTGTTGTCATGGCTTGCTCTCTAAAGCGCACCAGTGATTGTATGCAGGGGAACAAACTATTTTAACCTGGAGTGATGAAGCGATAGGAATGATGACTCTGCTAATCAAGAAACTGAGGATTTAATTTTTGTGTTTGGAAAACTTTTGCTTTAACACTTCTTTCTTTTTCCTGACTTTATAGTTTTATTAAAGGTGACATAGACCATGACACACAGCTTCCCAAAGCATACACGGAATAGGTGATGATATCCAGGTCACACCGTAATGCAGTCACATTAGCAAGGCTATAATTCAGTATAAAGAAATCATAAACAGTTATAATTTTTCTGTTTTTTGGCATAAAGAATGAATTCTGTACATTATAGATAATGGAATGTTAGCAACTCATTTATGTGCTAAAAATATTGGTGTTTATTTATAAAGCAACTTATCTGTTCATAAAAACTACATATATCTACTGTATATTTTGTCTGTATATTTTAAAATTCTGATTCAAGTATATAATTGTACTTATATATTATGTTTCATATTCTGAGCACTAAAACACTCTGTGTTGGGCTGTTATGGGCAAACTACAGTATCAACACCACAGTGAAGCATAGTAACTACAGCTACCTGGAATATAAAAGAATTAAGGAGTTGTATGTACTTGTTGTAGAACATGCAGAAAATAAAGTTACTTCATGTTATCCCACATCTTAATAAAAAGATGTATTAAGGAATTAAGCAAGGTGACAGAGAAGTTCTATAATAAAATGTTTTTATACTTTTCTAATTCATATTTAATAAGTGAAATAAATGTAAATAACTGTTAACCAAATGCTATAAAGGTTTACACTCGATCATGAACAATTTCATTTGTCAACCCTGTTAAATCTGAAACATCTAAAAAAGAAAAATCATCCAAGATTATAAAAGAAAGTTAGCAGACATGGAGACGGACAGGGCATCTCATGTGCGCCAAAACAGGTCAAAATGAGCAGGACAATGAACAGACAATAACAGGGTGATTTAACTAGCAAACAAATCATGCTTGTGTCCGTGTGATATCTAGAACTTTATAGTTTACAGACATGGCTCGCTTTAGTCTAGGCAATTAACCAGATTTATTTACTACTTTAAGCAAACTGGTTCATGATTATTTAAGTAGTAGTGTCAAGTATGTCACCAAAGTAGATATTTGATCACCATCCAGATTCATTTTGGGACATTTAGGGTAAACCCAGTCATGCACATGTGTAGTGTATAGATTTACCTCAATGATTCTACACTAAAGAAGTTACACTGACATTTATAGTATTATAGTATTTTCCTTTCTTCAGTAATTCACTAAAGCTGGAGTGGAATAGTCTAGAATCGGTGGATTAGTCAGTGATGTCCAAAAAGCAGTTTTTTATTATTTAATAATGACATTAGGTAACATTGGCACACTGAATGTTTTTGTTTTAATTAAGGAGATTTTTGAAGTAAAAATGCCATTTTGCTTGGGCAAATAACAACAGCAATAAAATAAAATAAAACCATCTATCATAAATCACACTATGAGTAGTCTTTTAAATAATTTCTCTCTTTAGTACTCAGTTTATCAATTATTTTTAGATAACAATATTAAATAATAAAAAAATAATTTAAAGAGAATTTAAATTAATTTTAAATGGAGTGATGAGTAATTGGGAATTGCACATTATACAAATATTTTTGGTATGTTGTTGTAAGGTTATGTAATAACAGCTGTTGATACTACTTTGGACTGCTAGTCAGACACTAAGCACATTTTGGAGTTCAGTACTTTTCCATCTCTATTGATTTTCCTGCTTTTCAGAAATCTTTAAACATCTAGACATCTAGGTCTACACATCGAGACTCGGGTGATTTTTAAAACTTTCTATTTAAAATAAAATCTATACAGGAAGGTTTGTACTTTTTAGATTGTTGTGTGTATATATCCATCTGATATTTCACCTTTTTTTCTTTCTTTCTTTCTTTTTATTTTTTTTTTACCAAGCTGTGTGTAAACTGGAGCTGGAACAAACTATATCACTTAAAATGTTTAAAAAAAAAAGACCTTCAAACATTTAATGCATTTAACACGTTTAACCTTCCATAGGGGGTCTATTGAAATACTTGGAAATAAAAAAATATTTATTTTTCTAAAATTTGTCTTTTTTTCTCTAAATATTTAATTTTTGCCATTAAATTTCATTGTTGCAAATCAAGTTACCATAATTATGTAATCTTAAAGGTACAATTATTTAAACATAATGTGCAAAATACAAAAATATATGTTTTCATTAAAATAAAATAAAAAAAATCACTGATACTTGCAATTTAGTCACTTAGGTAACCCTGAACCCTGAAACAATTCCTTAACAACTATCTAAAACAATTTTGATCTAGAACATATTTTTATTTTGTCTCTTTTTTTTTTTTGCAACAATATCTACACTTTATCTTCAAATACAATTATTAAAGCATGTCTAAATTATTGTTCAATGCTTATTAAATATTATTTATCATTTTTTCACAACAATGTGTGAATCAATTTAAATATCATGCTTGAATTTTAATTTTTAAGAATTTTTTATTACAAATTCTAAAAGAAAGACTCCCGAAATAACTCTCTCAAAACTAGTTTTGGGGTTAGGGTTATGAAGACCTTCACCCCATTGAAATATTTGAACTATTCCATAAGCCACATGTTCAACAGGAAGTTGCATCATCTAGTTTTCCAGGTAATCAGGGAAATAAGAAAAAAAGATTATCTTATTTTTTTTTTCTTATTAAATTTTTAGCATAAACTTTTAGTGATGTTGTGATTTGGACTGATACAGTTGTGCAGAAAGGAAAACCCTAATTTAAAATTTCATGTAAATTCAAATTTTAAGTAATTCTTCAGAATGAACAATGTCAAAGTAGGCAGCAAATACAAATATTAAATAATGAAATGTATGGTTTTAATAAAACAATGAAAGTAAAAGTTTTTGAAAACAAAAATCTAATTGAATTTCTAAGAGCAACAAGGAGGCACACAAATCACAGAAATCTTAATATCGTCATTACATCTCCTTCCTACGTCGTTCTTGTTTTCCAGTTCATATTGGTGTCTTACAGCCTTTATTTCCTGCATCAGGTTAGTTTTGAACACTGAATAAAACGTAGACTGACATTGACTCCTCTAAAAAAGAAGGTCTGGTGTAGGCCTGTAGTAATTCCTTTTGCAGTACGGAAGTGGTGTATGAAACGATGTTTTGTAACCGGTCTCTATTGTCGGCCATTTCACTTCGGATTAAAAAAAATGGCCGTTCACCGATGTCAGACAGAAATGCAGCCAAGGAAAACCAGCGGAGAGAAAATCTAGGCCGCAGAGTTGTGAGTAGACGTTTGTTTTGGCGCCTTGGTGTTTCGACAGTAAGGTTTTTTAATATAACCATCGGGGAATGCTGTTTCAGTTGTTGTTGATAGATGGAGAGCTGCATATAGAGTGGCGTATTTAGTGCCTACTGTTTAACCAATGCCGATCATGTCCTGTGACTGTGTATCATTTGAGGAGGGAAAAATTCCTCATGAGACTTGGACTGTTTTCTGCATCTCAGCAGCCCTGCCTCTCATTCGGCATGTCTTCCTCAGAATGAATATACATCCTGATAAGTAAAAATCATATATTTTTTTGTTCTTTAATGAAGCTCAGTGGGTTGTATACTCTCTTATTGACAAGATTGAATTACGTTTACGATATCATACACTTAACACTTAGTAGTTTTTATAACTAGTAGTTTTAATAAATAACTTTTTTTTAAACGCTTTAGACTGTAGACACCAAATGCAGGAATTCCAGACGGCAACCATGACATGCAACTAAGGCTCAAGAACCCGAGCTAGTTATCAGGTAAATACTTAGATTCTTATCTATTCACTATATATTATGTAACTGTTCAGTTATTTCATTTGCTTATCTTACAGGATATTATTTAAGAACATGGACACATGGTGAACGCCCGGGCCTGTTAACTGCTCCTGGGGGGTTTTAGGGTCTAAAGGGGAACTCTGAGAGCGTCATGGAGGCTGAGACATGTGTATAGAGTGCGCTTTGATGTTAAAGTTTGTGATAATGTTAAGGAACATTACTTAAATAAGTTGAAAAATTGGTAATTCAAATCTGCTCAATCAGGTGTTTTATATATACTGTACAAGTACAAATGTATTTGTAAAGTAGGTTTTAATGAGTTGAAATTTTTTTTTTTATTGGAGTAAGGCTGATTGTCATGATGAGGCTAATGATTTAGATTCTTTTAGGATAATGCTCACGGAAATGATGACGATGATGAGGCTAACAAAGACACTGATTATGGTGAAGCTACAGTATATACATTATGCTTATAATTCCATCATACCTAATGATGATTCTCTAAAGGTAATGATGTAATTATGGTAACAAAGAAGAAGAAGAAGAAGATTGGAAATAAGTATTAAGATAACATTTGAAAGAAAACATTATATTTCGGAGGACCTGAAAAGGTGTTAAACAAATCCATAATATTTTATGTTTTAGATTCTCTGCAGTATTTCTGATGAAGCGGTATACACACTCACTCCCACACACACACTCGGTATCTTAACCAGCTTCAGAAGGAGCTTCACTTCGCCTCAACTGGTTTGAGGATTTAGTTTAATTCCATGTACATAAATCCTACTGGAATTCTAAGCTCTTCATTCAAACACATAAATAAATGTAATCAAATTACCTTTAAAATGTTGAGTTTTAACACATTTAACACAAATTTCCAATCTAGTGGTTCTGAATCTTTGACTCGCAGTGTACTGATGATATAAGAAGGCATTTAACCCCATGTTTCATTTCAATCTGCAATAAGACAAATAACGTTTCAGATTCAGAATTTATTGAACGATTACCCGCTCGTTGTAAAAATGGTCCAGGCAAGACGAAACGTAAATGAATCCATCAAAGCTTTTCGGATGATGATGTATGGCTAAGGAAGTGAGAGAACCTAAATAATCACTCACTCGCCGGGTTCTTGATTTTTTGGTGCTTGGATGTGTGGCCTTTTTGGATGTATAGATGGGGGGCAGCGCAGGAAATAATTACCCAGCAGGGGCACTGTGGGGCTCTGTGTTATAGCGGGATTATGGGAAGGGACATGCGGGGAGAGGGCCAGCCTAAACACACAGCTTCATATTAAGCACTTTACCTTTTCCGAGCCGCAGAGGCTCTGCGTTGCACATCTTCCTGAAGTGCGTGTGCTTGCACACACACACACACACACACACACACACACACACACACACACACACACACACACACACAGAGACACAAAGCGCCCCCGCCCTATACAGCGGAACTGAATGAGGAACATCATGAGTATTTTTGACTTCAAATACACACTCAGAGCACTGAGAGATACCACAAAGTGTAGAGCATGTCACATCATAACACACACACGCACACACACACAAATCACATCATAACATGCAAAGGCAGAACACGCACACAGACATCACCCTATGACACGCAAATCACATAACACTCAATTTCAAAACACACACACAAATCATGACATAACACACACAGACAGAGAAAGAACACACACAACAGACAAACGCAGAACATACACACATCACTTCATAACACACAATTACAGAACACATATGGAAGACACACACATCACTTCATAACAAACACATACACTGGAGACACACACATCACTTCATAACACACACTCATTTACATGGAACACACGTCACTTTATAACACACAGACATACACACACACATCACTACATAATATGCATTACTCACGCACACACAAACATGGCACACACTTTACCTCATAACACACAAACACAGAAAACACACACACACACACACACACACACACGTCACCTCATGACATGCCAACACACATAAACACACCAATCACATCACATAGAGCCCAGTGATTGCAGAAATTTAGTTTTAAATAAAAAAAAAAATGACTCTGTTCCTCCCACTGAATATCCTTTAAACACACCACACACTCCGAACCGCTTGAGTCTATAACATAACACAGTGTTATAGAGGAAGAATTATTTATAACCACACTATCTTGTCTCACCCAGATGAGGAAGGAATGCCTCTAGAAAGATCGAAAACTTTAGCTAAAGTATACCTAGATTTCTTTAAGAGAGCTTGGGGATAGAGCAGGCGTGGCTCAGTGGTTAAGGTGTTCAAAACCCACTACCGCCAAGATGCCACTGTTGGGTCCTTGAGTAAGGCCCTTAGAGTTCAACTGCTCAGATGTGTAATGAAATCAAAATGTAAATCGTCTGCCAAATGAAGTGAAACAGCAGTGCTTAGGGAAAGTGTCCGGTATGTTGTTAAAAGTGCTACATATATTAAATTAAATTCATAACAAACAGTGTTTTATTGGGGCTTAGTGAGTTATTTTGGATCAGTGTGTTATTGGGATAGTGTGACCTTGAAGATCAGTGTGTTATTGGGGATCAGTGTGTTATTGGAGATTAGTGTGTTATTGGGGATCAGTGTGTTGTTTTGGATCAGTGTGTTATTGGGGATCAGTGTGTTGTTTTGGATCAGTGTGTTATTGGGGATCAGTGTGTTATTGGAGATCAGTGTGTTATTACGAATCAGTGTGTTATTTGAGATTAGTGTGTTATTGGGGATCAGTGTGTTATTGGGGATCAGTGTGTTATTGGAGATCAGTGTGTTATTTTGGATCAGTGTGTTATTAGGGATCAGTGTGTTATTGGGGATTGTGTTATTGGAGATCAGTGTGTTATTGGGGATCAGTGTGTTATTGGGGATCAGTGTGTTATTACGAATCAGTGTGTTATTTGAGATTAGTGTGTTATTGG
>JAQQZS010000038.1:4047042-4058959 GCA_030068045.1 Platyallabes tihoni
TTATTGGAGATCAGTGTGTTATTGGGGATCAGTGTGTTATTGGAGATCAGTGTGTTATTGGGGATCAGTGTGTTATTACATACTTTCTATTACTATTACGTTCTTTTCTTTTCCTCTTCTTCTTCTTCCTCTTCTTCTTTTAATTTCTTTAAAAAATTACACAGTCTGGCGTTTGTTGCAATTGCGATTCACTACCGTTGTACTTGTACAACCAAGTTACAAAGAAAAATCTTGAATCTTGAGAGTCTTTTTTGTTATTGGGCGTCAGTGTGTTATTCATCATCAGTTTGTTATGAATAAGCTCTTCCGATTAGCTCTTTATTGGGATTCAGTTTGCTGTGTGCTATTTAAGATCAATGAGTTATTGGGGATTAATGTGTTATTTTGGATCAGTGTTTTCTTGGGAATCAGTGTGTTATTCTGGATGCACGTGTTATTGGGGATCAGTATTTTAATCAGGATCAGTGGGATTCAGGGTTTGTGTGTTACTCTTGAACAGTGTGTTCTTGGGAATCTGCGTGTTAATCAGGATCAGTGTGTTATTGAGGATCTCTGTGTTATTCGGGATTAATGTGATATATAGCATCAGTGTGTTATCAGATGAAATAGTGGGTTTGGTCAAAGTATATGGTTTGCTTTGTTTCCTCCTTTCTTTTTTTTATTTCTTTTTCATTATTATTTTTCTTTCTTCCCACTCTTTTGACATCTGCTTGTCATCTTGAGCCGGACTGCGTGGGAAAGTGTCCAATAAAACAGCGGCCTTGTTAATCCAGGGCAGAAACAGTCAGAATTAATATCTGTTTAGGGATAATGACGCAGTCTGATAAATCGCGCATGCGCAGTTAAAAAAAAAGGGAAAAAGATCGTTTCCCGCCCCAAGTCTCATGTTTGGATGTTTTTATCCTGGTATACATCAAAAGTAGGTGTTCGTAGTCTAGCCTGTGTGTGTGTGTGTGTGTGTGTGTGTGAGAGAGAGAGAGAGAGAGAGAGAGATTTTGCAGACGTACCTCTAAACACTCATTCATCTTCTATCCCGCTTTATCCTGTATTCAGGGTCGCGAGGGCCTGGAGCCTATCCCAGGAGGCTTAGGGCACGAGGCAGGGTACACCCTGGACAGGGTGCCAATCCATCGCAGGGCACACACACACATACACACACTCACACACTCATTCGGCCAATTTGAGAACATCAGTTAGCCTAATCTGCAGGTCTTTGGACTGTGGGAGGAAACCGGAGTACCCGGAGGAAACCCACCGATGACGGGGAGAACATGCAAACTCCAAGCACACAGAGCCGGGAATCAATCCTGGCCGGTAATCGATTCCCGTCTCTGTGTGCATGGTGGGTTTCCTCATCATTATCATTATTTCGTGTGTTTTGTATTTAATTGTATTATTATTAGTAGTAGTATTATTATTTTATATTATTAATATTATTATACGTAAAATTCTTTATAACAATCATAATAATCATAATAATAACTATAATTATTATTAATTATTCTCATATTATTATTATTATTATAAAACATTTACTGTGCATTTGTACATTTCTGTGAATTATTGTTATATCTGATTTGGTCGAATCAACACCCCTCCCCACCCCCTTTACAAAAGTAACTTTTGAATTGACTTTTTTTCTTGTAGTTTTATTCAGGATTTTTGTTCACTCTGTCGGTGTGTCGGATTTTAGTGTTGACGAACAGCAGCTCTCCTGCACATAAGGACTTCATCAATCATGCCAAATTACAGGCCAAGCCTCACCATTAATGCACACGTCACCTCACATAAACAGCCTTTCCCCAATAAAGCTCTGATAAACACAGCCGAGACATCAGCTCTAACCTGGAGCAGCAGCGGCAAAATCAAACCCATCTCCCACCCGACCTGCACAACCGTTCCCCTTATTCCGGCATTCATATACAGTTCACGCACACACACACACACACACACACACACACCGAGAGAGAGAGAGAGAAAAACACAGGGAAAATAATAACTGAAATATTAATGACATACTCTAAATGAGAATATCGACTAAAGGTAAAAATTATGACCTTTTTAGTCGAGTAGACAAAGTTATCTCCTGATGTGTGAAACTCTCTCATGTCAAACACTGATGTTTAGTTTGTTCAGGAAGTATTTATTTGTTTATTTTTATATTTATTTCATGTCTTTGCATAGATTTTGTTTCGCCGAGAGACGCTTAATCACTTAGAACAATTTGTAATGATGAACTAACTGACTAACTAGCTATATGAAGAAATAAATGTGAGTTATGCAGTGCACAAACAAACAAACAAACAGACAAAAATAATTAAATATGAGATATACAGTGCAATAAATAAATAAATAAAGAAATAAATAACATATCGATGTCATAAACAGATGTATAACAAATGAATAAATTGATAAATAAAATTTGTATCAGTTGTTTATGTTGTACAACATAAACACCATACCAATATCTTAAATCATTCAAACCCAATAGACAACAAACAAATAATAAACGTCATAATTTCAGCCATTTTGTAAAATACAAATTAAAATAGCTAATTGTTTAATTATAAAAGCGAATAACACAAAGCCTGCATTGAGCGATTATTGAAACCAAAACCGATCTTCACACTGACAGTTTTAACAACGTTGACAAGAAGTTCTCAGCTCTCTTCCTCACTCTGTGTGTGTGTGTGTGTGTGTGTGTGTGGACTGTGTCTGTCTGTCTGTGTGTGAGACCATTTTTCACTCTTTCAACTGAAATGTCGCTTTGAACAACAAATAAATAAACAGCACAATGAACATGTTTCAGTTTTTTTTACAAAGATTTTGGCAGTTAATAATGAAATTTAGAAAAGACGTTTATGAGATTTTTTATTTTTTTGCTTGTAAAATAGAGTAAAATAACATAAAAAAGCTAATCTTCAAGTGTGTTTCTGAACAGCTGTGTATTTTAAAGCAGTAGAATGTAATTAAGCAAAATGTAAATCATTCAGTACTTACAATTTAATTTAACATCATGATGTTTGAACTTTATTAGGCATATATATTATATATTTTTATTTTTACTTTTATTTGGTTTTTGAGGTTTTTTTTTTTACTTTTGATTAATGCTATTTTTTTTATCTGATTATTATTATTATTATTATTATTATTATAAGTAGCAGTAGTATTTATACATTTGTTTTAACAAAAAAAGAACACTAAAAACTAAACAGACCAGAGATCTATACTCATATATAGCTATATTCGTTGCCCCGCCCCAAACCCCGCCCCTCATTAAAACGTTAATTCTAGTCATGCTTTAATGTTCACACAATTTCTTAGAAAGACAGAGTTACATCAAAAAAGTGTGAAATGTGCTCTTTAAGTAAAGCCATGAGCTTACAGTTCACTCTGTTACTAACTCACACTCTCACTGCTTTAATCCACGAGTCATACTGTAATTTAGAGACTTGTTTTTCCTTAACAATAAGCTGCTTCAATATACCTATTTATTAAATGTTGATCTGAAAAAAAATCTAAATTAATTTGTGACTGTTTTGTTTATTTGCGCTATAAACATATGTAAGGTGTTGTGTTATAAATCAGTGATTTTGGCATTAGTTTCATAACTAACATACTGCTGTAACTGCTTCGTAATCTATACTTGAGTTTAATTTTCAGTTCAGATGAACATCAATGAATGGTTATTATCCCTGTGGAGAATAATACTATTTTTAATAACTGCTGTAGAACTTTCAGTATTAACTTTTAGATAATCTCTGTAAAATCTGAATAAACTCGAATTATGTCTTCTATAATATTATAAATAGTGTAAATTAATTAATTGATTGCTTTGTTATGTAATAATATATATGATAAATAATATCTATAATAATGCAGTGTTTAACTACTTTTTCTTTCTGTCTGGGACATGTAATACTGAATTTCATAAGGCATCCTGGGGCAAGTTTCCAAAATTGTTGAATGGTAGAGCAAGCACTACACTGAAGTCTCTCTCTCTCTCTCTCTCAATCACACACTCACAGATAATGATCTTTAAAAATAAATGCTTCATTTATTCTAAGCTCCTTATCTGTTTAATATGTAAATAAACATAAGTGATGGTTATATACTTATATGTATATATTCATAGCTATATACTTATTCATCTTGTCTATTTTGTTTTACTATATGTACAATCTAATCCAGGAAGAACAAAAATAAATGTAGTTCCTGACTTTAGTGAATTGTAGCAAACCTGATATGAGTACCGTGATGAAATGTCTCCCTCCTTATTACTACACTAGCTTTTATTACCATTTACGTTTATACTGAATTATACTGGCATGAGCTCAGTAACTCCCAAACGCAGAGTACAGGAAGTGCAAAATTGTGTTTGGGTTTGTTTTAACGCAGCGTTTACAACTTTTATAGTTGAAGTTTAGTCCTTTTAGGAAAATGCATCTTATGACTAGTACTGCTTGTTTAAATAAAAAAGAATTAGTATAAATCCCTTTTTAAAGGAGTGAAATATATAATATATATACTCATTAAATAGTTTAAAAGTTTAGACACACAAACACAAAAGATGATTTTAATGCTTTTTAACATTTTATTTTTTATACAATCTAGAAGTGTTTTAGTCCAGTGTTGTCATTCAGAAACGTTTCTCAAAGAATTACCTGCTAACATTAAATACATCTGATCAAACATAAGAGTTTCATAGTTATAAGTTTTAATCTGCAGTATCGCTCTGCTGTTAAGAAAAAGTCCAACATAATTCATGACAATCTTTTATGATGATGTTCTGTAAGGCCTCTTAGAAAGCGTTTAAAAAATTAGAAATAAATAGGCGTGTGCTAGAGTAACATTTTTTTTTAAAATTATAATGAACATAAGTGTGAGTGAACTCAGGCATCTTCCTGAGGCCATTTACGTCTTCACTTCTAGTGCATGTGACAGCTATTTACTCTCGTTACTTCACTGTGCTCGGCTTGGATAAAATCAAACTCGGCAGACATGATGATCATTTCAAACGACAATTTAAAGCTATCATGACCTCGATAACCAGATCGGAAGTGTTCTAAACTTATAGTTGAAGTCATCCAGGCACATGCCTACTAAAATAGATAATAATTAAATAATAATCCAGCCAACTTTTTTTCTTTTGATAAAGTTAGAGAATTGTTTACCATCATAAAAGTTAAATATATACACACACATTTTTTTGTTTCATTAATATTCATTTGACAAACTGATGTGACTGGTGTGTGTAAGAGAGAGAGAGAGAGAGAGAGACGTGGCAAAAATGTCATAAGTGCAAAAAGAGAATTCACCCTACCAAAACCTACCAGGGAAAACCATCAAAAAAAAAAAAAAAGCTAAAATATTTAAAAATAAAATTATATTTCTATATAAATCTCTATACTTAATTATGTACATGATGTGCAAATAAAACAAGTCGTATTATTCATATCTGTTTCTGCTATATAATGCGAACGAGTAATGGTTACTGCGGCTTCCACATGTCAGGGTTGCTATTGGCACTACTGTGGAGCTCCTTCAGATGCGCAGTAACCTCAAATTCAAAAGAATGTGTGAGATATATTTATATATGCTATGATATAACAATATTACTACAAATAAAAAATATCTCCTTGGGTTAAAGTGCTCTTGATCAACAACCTAACAGTAACAGTGTGAGAGATTCGCTCTGGTTACAAAGCTGGACAGACGGGGTGGGGGGGTGGGGGGTTTATACAGGCAGCAGGGGCAAGGCGGCACATTCCTGTCCTCGTTAGGGAGCAACGCCTACACACAGACACGCACACACACGCGGTGGTGTTAGACAGCTAATTAAAGCAAGTGTTACTCAGTTCATCAGTCTTAAATGGACTATGAGCTTTAAAAAAATAAAGACAGAAAAGAAAATGACGTTTATTCTGGATAAAGGGATCTTCAAGACGTGCTTCACCCCGCGGCTGGAGTCTACCCGGGGAACGCTGGGTGTGAGGCTTACAGGCATGCAGCCTGTACGAGGCGCCAGCGCGCGCACACATACACACGTCCACGTCCTGGCGTGCGAGTAAACGAGGAATCCAGAGGACCAGGAGGAGGAGGAACGCGGACCTGAGCTTGGGATGGAACACGGAGAGCCGCGACACCCTTGTGCAAGATTTCTTCTTTTTCTTCTTCTTCTTTTTTTTTTCTTCTTAAATTACACAATGATTAAATTTTGTGTATCTTCGTCATCGCAGGTGAAAAAAAAATCAAAAATCAAAAGGCTCTGCGTGTTATTCCATCCAGAACAAACCAGATTATTATTTTTTTTTGTGGGTGCACCAGAATCGACGGATATAAAGTAATGAGAACTAGACAGACGCTGAGTGGAAAAGTCATCTCGCTCGTAGACTTCATAACCAGACCGAGCGTAATAATGTTGAGCGAAGAGACTCGGGTCAGATTCGGGTCAAGTTTGAAGATTAAAACAGACGTTTAGCGACTTATAATAACACGGCTGCATTTAGTTTGTGTGGCTACATGGCTCTGCGAATGTGTCGCTACCCTTTTCTGCCTGGAGTTGCTTAAGGCGACCTGTGTTGGTGTGTGTGTGTGTGTGTGTGTGTGTGTGTGTATCTTCCCTACACTACTGTATTCTAATGAACATCTCTCCACCTGCCTTAGGACGCGTCTGACTTCGTATGAGTAGAATGTGCATCAGTGCCAAAGCCGAGTGTTACATTGGCCAGTGTGTGTATATGTGCATATGTGCATGTGTGTGTGTGTGTGTGTGAGCGATCTGCTAGGCAGCCACGTGGCCGATCAGATAGATGTTATCGTACAGGTGACCCACAAAGTCCTCGCTGATGTTCTGTGCGGCGCGGCGCGTGTTGCGGATGAACTCGCGCTTGGACATCTTGTTCTTCACGTGCGGGCTGCTCAGGTCGATGGAGAGCAGGATGAGCGAGTAGCACAGCACGTACACGGCATCTGTAACACGCAAGCCATTATCATTAAAAAAAAAAAAAACAACAACAACAACAGCAACAACAACAAAAAAATGTCAAAATGAATAAATTATTCTAATGGCAAGAAATAAGCCCCGCACCCTAAATTAAGAAATCTAAGCAGGGAAATATTCACAATCCAGATGTCCTCTGTATGTCTTGGTTAAAGGTTAGAAAGATGTCTGTCTGATTATCGGCCACTTTTGCCATGACCTTTGTTTACTGCGCCACGTTTTTTAATCCTGAACGCAAAACACTGATTAAATCTCTTGTGCACTGAGACACGTGCTAAGAGATGCAGCCATTGTGTGAATGAACACAGCACATCCTTCCCTTCAGCCCTACAGTACAACTCTGGTGTGTGTTGTTTGGAAAAACATCACACACTGCTGGCTGGAACTGAGCGGTTCCTCGCTCGGATAACACTTTAAGCCTCGAGGCTTAAGAGACTGTGAGAGATTTTAGTACCACCCTGGCGCTCTCTCGCTCTCACACGCACACACACACGATCCACCACATACCACTACAAACGTGGCTGCAAATCCGCCAGCAGTCTGGAGTCTAAGCCAAGCTTTAGTGGCCATGTGTGTACTTCACGTTAACTAAATCAGCCCTCGATCCTGGATTCTGATTGGTCGGAAGGCATTGATGAATTTTCTATAACAGCAGCTCTGATGATTAGAGCAAGCTGCAAATCCCAGGCAAGCTGGGATCATATTAACTTGCTCGCTTTGATATTACTGTTTCCGTATACAGTACTAATGTGTTAACTGCTGTTATTATAAAGAGATGCTTTTGTAATGTTTATGGAAGGAGTCTCCAGTTTCAGCATTTTATAACCTTTCTGACATTTCCAGGAGAGAGGAGTTTCTCATGAACATGAGAAACTGCGTTTAGTTTAATTAACGTCAAGAAAAACAAGAAAGTGGAGTCAGGATGATGATGATGATGATGATGATGATGATGATGAGGGAACATGAGGGATGTTTACAGCTGCTATAACGTGAGTGAGAACAGGGAGTTATTTTACAACATTAAACGTAACTATAAGACGTTGTTCCATAATACCGTCGCTCTAGTATAAGACGTATAAAACACTATTGGACGTGCAGTTACAGGAAAATAATAAACTCCAGCACCGCACCTCGCCGCCGTTGATTATTTTCCTGTAACACCACATCCGGAGAGAGTTAATTGTTTACACTTAAATGTTGTTATTGATTATTGTGGTGTTTCTGAGTTTTAGAACTTACATTATGATGTCTTGGACAAAATCAATATGTTGAATATGCAATAGTCTTATTTTTATTAAAACACTTCGAATTTCATCCATCATTAAAACGAAAAATCTAATTCTATATTTCCTTATCGGGTTTTATCATTTTAAACGAGTCATCACTATTGATTGTAAAATTAATGAGTTAATCTTAATACAAACGGTTAATTAATAATAATAGTGTTTTAGCAACAAATTTTACAACAAAACACGACGCGCGAAGACGTTTCTACAATAAAAGCCATGTTCAACAAAATAAAGAGGAAGTAAACAACAAGTGTGGCATTAAATATAATAATAATAATAATATATATATATATTTAAAAAATTATATAAAATTAAATAAATTCTATTTTTCGGTCTACAAAAATAAATTAATATTCTAGAATTTTCAAGATAAAAAAAGCATTAGACAAAATGGCTCCAGTAATCAGAAACTGAAATAGTTATTTAAAATAAATAAATAAATAAATAAATCACTGAATTTAGATTACTCATAATTCATGAGAAAGGTGTACAGTGATATAACTGAGCATGATATTAGTGTTAAATTATGTTATATTTAACTATTAAACATAGTGTTTTGTATCGAAACATTTATCGAGGCCAACAGCAAAAAACGGCACAAACAAACTCATTAAGAGGATGTTCGCCAATTTTTATTTATCATCTCAAAATTCTAAAAATAAAAAAATACTTAAATTATTGACAAAATACATAAATTCCTGACTACGTGTATATTAAGTGTAATAAACTGCAGTATGCTGTAATCGCACCGGTCCATAATATTATTTCATAAATATCTACATACATAAAATCTACACATACTTGAGACATACTTACATATAAACTAAAATTCTTCCTTTCAATATTCTTGAAAAAGTTTAGAAATTAACAAAAAACACGAGTGGAACAATAGTTTGTAAATATTTGAGTTATTTTAGAATTGTACTGAACTCAATTGTGTTGTGTTAAATGTGCTTTAAAAATTCATTTGACTCTATACTGTATCTATCTATACATTATAATAAACACACTTTTATGAGATATCATGGTGGTATGTTTCTTTCTTTTTATTTTTAATAGTAACCACCAAAACTGGAAGCAGCCAAGTTTATATTTTTATTTATTTTTTTCAAATATTTGTTTCTTTTTTTTTTTTTAATGATTCAATTTATTTTCAATTCAATGTATTTATAGCGAATTTAACAATTGTCATTGTCGCAAAGCAGCTTTACAGAATCAAAATAAAAAAAAATGGTAATCTGTATGAAATGTAAACAATGTGTACGAATCTATTCGGTAGAAATTTTCCTTTTTAAAAAAAAAAGAAAACACTATTACTTGTTATTTTATTCGAAATGATTTGTCACAGCGATGTGCACAGGTGATGTTCGCTCACCAGGCGTGAGGCCGACGTCCCTGACCAACGCGGGGTTACAGGCACAGAAACGGTGTGAGAACTTGGTGATGAGCGTCTCCAGGTACTCGCCGCGCTCCTCGGGCGCGTGAATGTGTCTGAAGAAATCCCTCAGCGCGTTGGGAAGGAACTGGTTACTGAAGTTGTGTAGTGTGACCAGCTCGTCCAGGACGTCACGGCTGCGGAGGTAAATCAGGAAGAAAATTTAAACAAAAAAAAAAAAAAAAAAAAAAAAAAAATTATCAATAACACTGCTTTCACAAGATGTACAAAATAAATAAATTAAATTACAAAAATTATAAACTTGCTTTCAAGACTAGATTTATGAACCTCGGTCATTTAGATTGGATAAAATGAGGTAGCTGTGTCTTTAGAGGCAGAAAATCGACTCGTGAGTCGAGGGTATGCAGCCGCAGTTAAAGCGAGACGTCGCAACGTCACACACGCTGTTATTTTTAATTATGGAATATGCGCTATGAAATATTTCACGTTCGTGTTCGACGTGTCATAAATCTCCTCATATGTGCTCGCTAACAAGCGTTCCGTCATATGTGTTTGTTTTACTTGCTTGTCTTTAAGGGCTGCGAGCTGATTGGTGAGGAGTTGGGGAAGAAAAAAAAAAAAAGGATGATGTCATTCCAAGTTGCACTGTAACAAAAAAACATGTGTTGGTGAAAAGACACCTCCAAAAAAACCTTTTAATTATTTTTTAAAACTTCAGATGCTTTTTGAAGAAAAATAATAAACAATTATGATTAGGGGGGCTATTACTTTTGGGAAACGTGGGTGATGTAGCAGATGCTCTGTCTAACCTATTGATAATTAATTCTACGATTTAGATTCCTCTTCTCCTGCTAAATGCGTTAAAAATGTGCGACAAACCGTTCATCGAGATAAATACGCAGCATCTTCCAGTTCAGCGTTCGGGTGTAGAATATGAACTTGGCGATTTCCTTCGGATGGTCCATGAGAATGCTTTTGGACATGAGGTAAGCGATTCCCTGCAAACACACACAGAAAGAGAGAGAGAGACACTTAAGGCCAGAACACGCAGATCACGTGGGCTTTAAAGCTGCATGAATGTAAGTTAATGACATGCACGAAGCTATAAAACATGAACGGCTTCCACCGCTCTCTCTCTCTCTCTCTCATCATTAACCAGAACGCCGGAGCACCTAAACATCAGCCTCTGATCCGAGCGGTGAAAAGAAGCAGGCGTGTTAGCGTGAGAACGTGGCGTGCCAGGTCTCCTCACCTCCTGAGGGTTAGCGTTGAATGTCAGACTTCCTTCATCGAGCTGCATGTAGAGTTTTCTGTAGGAGAAGCCGGGGGGAAGGAGCCTGTTGTAGATGGAACAGTGACCCCAAGTGGACTTACACAAGCTGGAAGGAGAGAGAGAGAGAGAGAGAGGGGGGTAAGAAATCAACAGGAGAACCTGAGAGACACTGTTTTGACGTTTTTAAACATTTTCAGTCATAGTTCACAAAATAAAACAAAACAAAAAAAAGTTGGTCTTTGTCTTTGGGAATGTTGTGCTTCTACATGTTTATATACTGTATGTGAAGATGAAAGAGAATTTGCCAGTGCTGGATGGATGGGCTGGTGGGAATGTGAATGGATTGGTGGACAGATGGATGAATGGACAGATAGACGGATGGATGAAAGGATGAAAAAAAGAATATGTGAACGGATGGATGGAGGGAATGGATGGATGATTGAATGGACTGATGTAAGGATGGGTATGTGGAATGATGGATGGATGGATGGTCTTTTGGATGGGTTATTGATGGATGGATTTTTGGACAGAGGAATGGATGGGCAAACGGATGGAACAATAGGTACATTGATGGATTGATGGACAGACTGTTGGAAAGATGAATGGATGGAAGAATGGATGGAAGAATGGGATTATGGATGGATGGAAAGATGTGGATATGGGTGGATGGATGGATGGATGGATGGATGGGATTATGGATGGATGGAAGGATGTGGATATGGGTGGGTGGATGGATGGATGGATGGGTGGAAGAATGGGATTATGGATGGATGGAAGGATGTGGATATGGGTGGGTGGATGGATGGATGGATGGATGGATGGGTGGAAGAATGGGATTATGGATGGATGGAAGGATGTGGATATGGGTGGGTGGATGGATGGATGGATGGATGGATGGGTGGAAGAATGGGATTATGGATGGATGGAAGGATGTGGATATGGGTGGGTGGATGGAT
>JAQQZS010000038.1:4098311-4110062 GCA_030068045.1 Platyallabes tihoni
ACACAAATTTAACCCGCGTCCTATAAACACACACTCTAATCAGAAAGTAGACCCAAGAAAGTGAGTACTCATGAAATAGCAGACGGAGGATCCGAACCGACATGGGCCAGGAACTCAATGACTGAGCACTGTGAAACGCCATCTTGTCTCCTTTTATGCTTCCTGTTATGGCGACCGTACTACTTCCGGGTCCTAATGCCGGCCGCAAAACGGGTGTGTGTGACAATTGCGTTATTAAGTTTATTTCCTGTTTCAACCACTGGACTTCCCCTTCCATCTCAGAAGCAAGAAACCTCAACCTCAAACGAGTGGCCACTCAAAGAAAAAGATGTGGAAATGACAACACAAGCATCATTTCATCTAGGAACACACTCACACTCGATGGTTGGCTGCAATGGTCTATTACGTCAGGGATAAATTACTTTAGAAAGGAAGCAGAACCTGCTTGCAGCCTACCTGCATCCACACACTATGGGCAATTTGGCCAATCAGCCTATATTGCATGTTCTTTGGACTATGGGAGGAAACTGGAGTATCTGGAGGAAACCCACCAAGCATGGGGAGAACCAGCAAACCCTGCTCACACAGACCAGAGGCAAGATTTGCACACTATGTCTGGAATTTTCTTTAAGGAACTCGAAAAAAATCGCTTCATCTTCCATGAAGTCTACATCTTTACTGACACATTCCCTCTCTCCTCTCTTATTTACCACACTGACCCTTTATAGTAATGGAGTCATCCTTCCATGGAAGGATGGCGTCAGAGGTTCTTTTTTACGAGGAAGCCACAAGGGTTATGTCAACTAGAGTGTGTTAGAGTCAGAGTTTTGCAAAAGTACATTATAGTAAATATCCTCTAATTGATTTACATTCAGTCACTTGGTTGTAGATGTTTTTTTCAATCAAGGTATGAGAGCTGGGTGTTGAACAGGCGATCAGCGCCAATTTACTCACCGCGAGCGATCTGGAGAAGCCGATCACGCCGTGTTTGGTGGCTGTGTAAACCGGCTGATAAGGGGAATGAAGGAATGCTGTGGGGAAGCAAACAACTTGGTCATTTATTCCTTCCAGACTTAACACAGATAGACAGCTATAAACACAGCACAGAAGAAGCGAGTCTCCATACATGGGGAAATTAGGACTTGCAAAATAAAACGTTTAAACGTCTCTCCCACTCATGGTAAACTCATCGGGTGTCAGATATTTAATTTTGTAATTATATTAATTTTCCCTATTTAGGGAAATTTGAGAACAATCTGTACACCACACCTGTTCCTTTGCACAGCTGTACATAAGGACTTAAACACCTAGCGTCATGATGATGTAAAAGAACAATTAACAATATTGACGACAGCTTCACACTGAAGCTGATATATCACTTTGGATTGGTTTCTAAACAATGGAACACGGAAGGTGGGATTTCTTAACCCCAGACATGCTTGCGAAAAGGAGCCTGCTAACAGTTTTGCAGTCATTACTGTATACAGTAACTGTGCAATTGAGTTTTTCGGGTATGTCAGGTAGTTATCATTATTGTAAACTGTCATTACTTTTAAAATGCATACATTTTACCACCTCTGGAATATGGGAATTATGTTGCAAAAATGTAGGACTCATCAAATGCTCGTATTATTGATATTTTTGCTCATAGAATCAACGGAAAACACCCAGAAAAATGTGATCATATGTGTCTGTGCGATTTTTTTGCCTATGTGGCCCATCTTTAATTTCTTTGCTCAGTCATGTTTGGATAGTTAGTTAAAGTGAAATAAAATTCATCATATCGCCTAGGTTGTTGCGAAAAGTCAGAGATTAATATTTCACTCTATATTACACGATCCTGACCCCTATATGGTGGCACGATGGCTTATTGGTTAGCACTGTTGCCTCGCACCTCCAGGTTTGATTACCCCCTCGGGTCTGTGTGCATGGAGTTCGGATGTTCTCTCTCATGGTTGAAGGAATGAATACAATGATCATCATTGACCTGCACGGACCCTAGATGGACTACTGAGGTTCCGGGATCGATGGACCCCTATATATATTTATTAAAACATGGTAATGCAAAAAAAAATGGCTAAAATGCTCAAAGTGCTTTGGTGCTTAAGGTCTCCAACCAATCATTAATGAAACTGAATTCATGTAACCAATCAGAAGGCATGATTCCTTAACCTCACACAGATGTTTTCCAACAGTTTTGCAATCAGTTGTTTTTATTAGCATTAACTGACTTATAAATTGACCCAAAGTCTTTTCATCAATGTGTTATTTTTCCTTCTGTCATGTAATTTTTCATTTTCCCCCCTTATATGTCCCTTAATGGCCGCCATACTCTTGTAGATAATAACAATGTCAGCGTAAAAAGTCTTATACCTTAAACGCCTTCACATATCTGAAAATGTACTGACTGACACTGGAGACTCCTTCCATAAATGTTAAATAAACATCTCCTTAATTGCACCAACTATATGTTTTTAGTTGTTACTTAATAAGATGTTTAGATCACGTGAAGTGACTGGAATCCAAGTTCCTGTTTAATTTCTAACTACATTCTGACCAATCAGAAGAATTCAGCAGCGCTATGGATTATTCTTCACTTTAGTGTGAAGCCATTTAGTGGGGCGCTTAATCGATGTACGTGATATGTAGAATTTTCTTGCACTAATTCCTGAATGAGTGAATGAATGACTGAATGAATACGCTTCGCAAGTGAATTGTTCTCATTCAAAAACTTCAGGTGTCACAACCTGTCCAGGATGTTCTGAACTTCTAGGATCAAGGCAAATAAAGCGTCAAGTCTTCTGAATGATTCCCAGCGCCTCCGTCATGGAAAAAATTGCAGCTTCCAAGCTTGAGGAGCTTTTTTCATCCTTCCCTTTTAAAAATCCTGCCAGCTGTCGAGTGTGCTTAAACAAAAGCCATGCTCCAGAAACATAAATTGGCTACGGATCATTTCCTGCGCTAAATAAAATAAATCATCAGACTCAGTACCACGCTTTATAGATCCACTTTTTGTTACAAACCCCAAACAGCACTTCATTTTGTTGTTGTTGTTTTCTACCCTCTAATAAATTTCAGCTGTCTTCTAAAATTCTTTCATTTTGTCTCTGTTATCACGGCACAGTTGTGTTCTTTATCCATCACCTTCAAACATAAGGCTCTGACATGATAAACAACTTTACGACCAACACCAAACCCTCAATTACCGACTGAGACATGCAAAGACAGCGTTTACATTTAACCAGCTTCCTGTGTGTTCTGGATGAGTGAATGCAAACCCACTGTTGACAAGACAAATCCATGTGGGCACAATGGGAGCCTTTGTTTTCACCTGTTTTTTCCCTGCAATTTTGTATGACTGCAAGCTCACCATTAGTCGGTGATTAAGTGGTAACGAAAGCATGACGTACTGCCACAAAGACGTGCTACACGCTGTTGCGTAAGCGCAGGATGACAGAATCATCACACTGCAAGGCCCTTTTCGACATTCCACGTCGTAGTTGGACGACTGAACCACAACTAGGTTTAAAATAAGCCATGATTGGTTTTTAACCAGAAGGGAAAATATTGAACGTTTCCCAAGATGTTCTTGAGTAGTTTTGCACTGCAGTACGAGTACAATTTTTCTAAAAACTACAAATCATACCAATGTACTTACACCAGGTCGAGTTCCAGGATATAGTCATTTAAAATGTAGGGAAGTTTAAAGAGGGCGAATACTTATACACACTCTAAATAGTATGCAGCATAGTGGAAAACATTCATTACAAACATAGTATGGGGCCAGGAGACTCTCCCAGGAGACCTAGGGCACGAGGCGAACAGAGTACCAATCGATCACAGAGCATACAGACATTCACATACGGGTAATTTTGGAAAGCCACTCAACCTAATCTGCATGTCTTTGGACTGTGGGAGGAAACCGGAGTACCCAAAGGAAACCCACCAAGCACGGGAAGAACATGCAAACTCAACGTACAAAGACTCAAGGTGGGAATTGAACACTTGAACCTGGAGGTGCAAGGCGATAGTGCTTACCACTACGCCACAGTGCCGCCCCATATCTATACAGCAAATTTGAAATATGTCACCATCTGAATCACTAAAAACTACGAATCTGCTTACAAACTTTAAGCCACACTGCTTATGATGCACACAAAGTACTGATTTTGTCCAGCAAAAAACGGTTTTCAGTAAAAGAAACAAAACTATTTAGCGTGTGATAATCTAGAATTGCAGTTTAGAAAATATGAAAAAAATAGCAATCTACTCATTTTGCTTACTACTTAGCAACATTAGCCTTGTAGCGTCTGATTTTGCTAGTTAGGAGTGCTGCAAAAATAAAACAAAATGTCTTAAAGCTGTTTTTTTTAAATGCAATAATGGTGATTCACTTTGATGACTCCTTTACAAGTCTCATGATTAGTTTTTTTCAGAAGGCAACCGTCTTGAAGCGTTTCATGTTTTATGATGTGTGTCTAAATGGAGTTAACAGTGCATGGGCTCCCACTAAAATTTCACATTGATTTTAAAATTCTACTATTCACCTGTAATGCACCAAATGGTCTTGCACCACAGTGTTTGATTCAATTCCTACTGATTGATGATCCGCCCCACCTATTTCAAGGTGCAGGCTATTTGGTGTTACCTTGTACAATAAAAACTATAGCAGTCTCCACAATTACGGAATAGGCATTTTAATTTGTGTCTAAGCTGAAAATTGAAAGCTTTTTATGAATAGATTTGTTATAAGTAAAGGAGCAGGAGAACTCATAGATGTAGAATATTATAGTGAACTGGTATGTTTGGAAGTTTAAGTTAAACCATTATTCATTACATATACATTTCTACATAGTGAAATTCTTTTCTTTTAGGAGGCTGGGGTCAGACAGGGTTAAAGGTCTTGCTCAAGGCCCAACAGCAGCAACTTGGTGGAGCTGGGGCTTGAACCACTGACCTTCTGATCGGTAACCCAGAGTCTTAACTATACTGTACCTTTAAGCTACTACTGCCTGTTTAGGCCTGAAAAGGCCACAGACAGGTTTGTACCATCAGTGAGGAGTAGAATAGCTTAACAAAACACACTTAATGGTAATTGAAATGCATTTTCTGCTATACTCCACTTTTGAACTCCAACTCCAGAATGAAGTTACATAAGGAATTTATTCACTCGAATGAGAACGGGTTCCCTTTTGTGTCTGGTTACACTCCTCTTGTCATCTGAAGGAGTTTTTCCTTGCCATTGTGACTGATAAATCTATAATATAGTTATTTGCAAAAGTCTTAGGCACCTTTTTTTTTTAGTACAAACTTTCCTTTTGTTTTTTATTTTGAATTACCGTATATGACATTAACATTGACAGTTTGTACAAAAACGTTTGATTTCCAAAATTGTATGCTACAAAAAAGTATCTGTATGCCTGAAAAGAAAGCAGTACATTATTCAGTATTAATAACCACCAAAAAAAAAGCTGCTGGGTTTTGCAGGCAAAAATGAAGCAGGTGCAACACTCAAATTCTTCAGAGGAACTATGGGTGGCTCTGTAGGCTGCTGAGTAAAACTTTCTAATTTCCTTATAGAACTGCACAAATTGTACCTAAGACTAAAGGGTCCTTAAAGCATTGTCACCCCGAATACTGGCTTTGTTTGCATACTTGCGCTATAGTATTTATTTGCATTCGTCTAAGACTTTTGCACAGTACTGTCCATTGCAGTAAAAATTTATACTTTTTAAAATTTATATTCACAATGTTTTCTGCTTTGCAACAATGTCCATGTTAAAAGTATCACACAAATACAATTCGTTTGAAATGAATCAAATTGAATGGTGTTTGGTGTAAGTATGTTGCAAATTTGGGAGATTTTAGGTGATAGGGTGAAAACCAAAGTACGTGAAGAAAACATCTAGACATGGTGAGAAAACAGCTAAAAATTTTATTGGTACAACTTATAAAACCCTTTTTTTTTTAAGACAATTTGCACATCATGAAGGTTGAAGCGTCGCTATGCTGAAAGCAAAGATTTAAAACTTATTAACATAAATCAGACATAAGCATTCATTTTACACTGTATAGTAGTCTGACTTTACTGAATCCCTCATGCACTCATACTATGGTGTGTGTATGTGCGTGTATGTGTGCGTATACATGTGTGCATGTAGATTGCAATGTTTGTCAAACTGAAAACCAATCCACCCATTTTATCTATCACGAGCTTCAATCGCAGCACTGGCCCATGAGCAGTATCAGGCTCAGCCATCTGAAGGCTATTTGCACGTGTTTGAACGTGCCTGAAGCATGTTTAGAGGGACTGTTGTGTTTAGAGAAACTGTTTCTCGTTCCTCTACCCCCGGGTAGAAACACGTAAAAAACGACCAGGGGTTCATCTTAACATCGAAGGAATGCAATTTGTGTTTTAGTGCTTTAGCTATGTTTATGAGCTGTCTGTATGCATATGTATGTGTGTGTGTGTGTGTGTGTGTGTGTGCGTGTATGAAAATCAGACGTAAACATGCAAATGGGAACTTCAGTGTCACACAATCACACACTTCTGCTTTTGTTTGGAAATGTGGCGTACGCTTTAGCGCTGAGCGAACTGCTCAGACAGGCGCTTATTTACTGCTCTGAACACAATTTTTTTTTCCTGTTACAGATGTTACTTAATCACATCCAGATATCTGTTCCAGCTGAACATGCACTCATTTAGCTCCACAACGAATTCCTTACGAATTATTTTCCTTGCATGTCATCTAATCTACACGGCTATGTAATTAAAGTGTGTGAGCTTGCTTAAGGACTGTATGAGTGCTTCTTCCAGCTCCAAACTAAAACATGCCTAATGGACGCCAACTGATTTGCTTTTATTTCTTTCCATGTTGACTATTAGGACTCCCTCTACGTGGAAATATGTTAGTCAACCTTGGAACATCCATCGTTATTACAAAAAGCAGCTGTAAGAGCTTGTGCGAGCCAAAATAAGGCAATGCATCATATCTTATACTGATTACTTCAAGAAATCAAAAACAATATGGATAAAAGGGTCGATTCATTACTTTAATTGTTGAAATTTTTCATTTGGATAGAGATCAGTTATTAACCCAGAACTCAGAACCATTTCTCATTTAAGGGAAATTATTGGGGATATAACGCGGACCAGAGAGACCACTTGGAACACATTTTAAAAGATGTTACAATATTTTCGCTGACAATTTTAGGGTTAAAAGCCCCATGGGACTTATGTCAGAGTGACATTTTCTTAATTAGTTTTATATCAATTTGTTCAAGACATGCAGTCAGAACAGGTCAAATATGTTTTTAAACCATGTAAAATTGTTAAATAGGTTGAAACTTACATTCAGTAACAGAAAACAAGCTTTTAAACTAGTTAATCAAAGTCATAGTCTGTGATTAATCATGATTAATCACAATTTTAAAATACTCAGATGTACTTGTATTATAAACGTGCATTGTTGGAATAAAGAATTGCTTGACTGTAACGATGCGGCTCTCACGAGGGGCATTTATAGACACGCGGTTGCCAGGCAACGCCGCAATCAGCCTGGATACGCCGCACCTGGCGGCGTGTCTATATAAGGGACCTGATACCTCTGCACTTCGTGCGATCATTTAGGTGGCACCGGTTAGGTATCAGGGCAAAAGACAAAGTCAAGAAAAGAAAAGAAAAGAAAAGACAAGCACGCAAAGAAAGAGACAGAGGCAAAGCCCCAGCCTCTGCCTCCTTAAGACGCCGGCGAGTGAGAGAGAGCGCTGGAGAGCAGCACGCATCAGTCCAGCGTGCGCGCTCAGGTTAAGTATAAAGTTACAGAAACACAACAAACACACTCCCCCATAAATATCCTCGGTAAGGGGAAACGCCCTGAGAGGATATAGTTTTTGTTTTGTTTTCCAGAGCCCCGTCCGTTCTTACATAGACGTAAGACTAGTTAATCAAGCGGAGCTCTGTTTATTTTGTGTTATTAGTTTTCATTTGTTTCCTTTTAAGTTCCCTTAATTAATTAAAACATCTCGTGGTGCGGCTCTCCACACCGCGCCACGTAACATTGACAAACTGGTTAGAGGAAACATTATGCAGTTTTATAAAAATGTTAAATTAAAATCTCTCAGATGGGACCAGCACTGCATCAGTAACCCAGAGCCTTAACAGTTTGAGCCACCACTGACCCCTAGAAAGAGTTAACTGGACCAATTACATAATTTCTACAAATCATTATAGGATGGCAAAGTGAATAGGATGGCAATGTGTAACTGGTAGTCTGGCAGGCCAGATGTCAAGCATTGATTAGAACGTTTGGTATAGTTCATCAACAAATGTGGCCGAGAACTTTCTTTGAAATTCTGAACGTTGACATATTTGATTCAAAGAAGATTCAAAATTCAAAGAACTTTATTAATCCAAGAGGGAAATTGCTTAAATTGATTAGATCTTTTTTTAAAAAAAAAGAAATTAAATAATAGTAATAGAGAAATAAAAAACACAAATCAAACTGTCAACTGTAACTTATTGCTTCCTTATCCCACATAATGTTGATTCATTTCCTAAAACAACATGACTACGTGGTTTACGACTCGTTTAACGTTATTTAGTTTACTAATATTGTGCAAATCACACGGTGTGACATGAAGGCTGACGAAATTTTTCCCATATATGATACAAATCACCTGATGTAAACAAAAGCCTGACCTGACCTGTATTTGTTCTGATTCAGAGACAGACTGCAATTAATATATAATTACATTATAAACACCACGATTTGAGTTTAATTGCACAAAATCATTCAAGAGGCAGCTAAAGAAAACAAACTGATGGAATGATTAAGACAGGGACAACATGCTCTGACATGAACTAATCTCTGGTTAATCATCTTACTAGAATTAATTAACAGAGGTGGAAAAGATGACGCGTGACCTGCTCTTCAGCTTCTTCTTTAACACTTTTTGTTCTTCTCTGCAGTTGTTTGTGTACAGTATGTGAGACCTGCTGCTGTCAGCACTTTAGCAGACTAAAAATGTTGAGGAAACAGCCCAGGCCTTTGACTACAAACACACACACGCACATGCACACGCGTGCGCGCTGTCTGCAGTAAACTAAAGTTCAAGCTGTCCCTGCATTCCTGGATCCTCAAACCTACATGGAGTTGTTCGAGCCAAAGCTGAGCCAGAGGATTAGGAGCAGAACTCATACTCATCACTCATCGGGTCTTAACAGTCCTACTCCTACGCCTACTACTACTAACACACACACACACACACACACACACAGAAACGCTTCTTAAAAGAGATTTGTCTTGCAACTCTTAACCAAGAATGTATAATATATACTTATAACACTCTATAACAAACAACTATCTTTTGATTTGCGTCTTATTAATTGGTATTAGAATTTTACAAAAAAACAAACAAACAACAAAAAAAAAATGCATGTATTTGTATAGGGCTGTTCAAATCAAACCAGGACTTTACTAGTGCTTGGACACCATCATGTTTTTTTCAATATGGCGGAGCTGTGATCAAACTGCCTGCTTTATGTCTAAAACGCTGGCCTCCCAGGAACTTCTTTAACGCCCCAAACATGAAGAAATGGCTTAGAGCGAGGTCAGGACTGTATGGGGGATGTGGCACTCCCAGTTTCTCAATGAATGTTCATGGAAATGACTGCTGTGGCCTCCAAGCCACCTCGGCCGGGATCGGCATTCTTTAAAACGTTTGCACTGTCCAAATGTTTTACTAAGAATCTCATCACTGTATTGTTCCTGAAGTCTTCTGTAAATACAGATCGCTTTTAGGCCTTCATTCATGAGGAATTTCATCAGGGCCTGGTCTGCCCTGATCACCCCTCATATAAATACCTGAGATTTAATTCATAGATTTAAGGAAACCACAAATACTTGCATCTTTTCTTTAGTCAATCTGGTGTTTATTTATTGCTGGATGTTTTTTTTTTTTTATTCCTGTAAGAAATTGGAATTTGTTTGCCATGATGAATCACAATAAGACGCAGACATCGTTGTTTGTCAAATTTCACTATTAGCTCCCTTTTCTTTCCTCAAACATGATTTTTTAATATGGCATTAATGTGAAATCCAGCGTAGAAGTGGCGGGGATGCAGGGATGTCCCAGAATGCAAAGCAGCTCTACGTGTGAAGCTGATCTGTCTGATGAGGAAGTGAAAAGGCTAAAAATAAAGTAAAGGGCTAAAGCGCGGCCACAACACTCTGTTTAGGCAGAAATGAAATTTTAGCATGATCAGCAGGTAGACGAATGGCATTATGGGAAATAAAGGGAACTGCTAACTAAAGTGAGAATACACTAGCATGTCTTTGAAAGGAGCTGAAAGATTAGCCAGCAGCTCCAGTGTGCTTGCGTGGGTTTAGAAACTAGATATCATGTGACAATTAGCACAATTTACCTCAAAATTGTCACAACTTAATCAATTGCTTTATGAGAATGAAGGAACTACATTATTATTTGACTAAATATAATAATATAATAATAATTAAAAAGGCAAAGTCTTTAGCTAGCACTTTTGGATACAAGCTCTCATCCTATGATGTTAGCGATTTTGTGGTATTTGAACGCAAGGTCACTAAATCGCTTGCTAGCATTAGCGTTTACTGTATATCACAATTGTTTTCCTCAGTTTAGTCAGTGTATTCCTTCATATTTCTGATTCTGGAAAAGTTACCTAGCATCATGTCAAGCTAATTAAGAGTCAATGCTAGCAGTTAGAGCATCTCCTCCCATAAGAAAATCTTCTGTACTACAGTGTACGAGGGTAAACTACAGTATAAACCAGAATATACAGGTACCACAGTGTTACTGTGGTACATCAGACATTACCATGGTAGATACCAAGGTTCCAGAGTAGGTACTGTGGCACGTCAATGGGTACCATGGTAAACAATAAAAATAAATAATTAATACTTCATTACAGAGTCAGCTTAAAAAATTTATACACACTACAGGAAAAGAAAAATAGTATGGGATTTGTTATATTAATATAAAATAATATAATTACTAATATAATAACAAATATTTATACAAACATAACAACGCAGTGGGACAACAACGCAGTGGGAATGGGACAATTTCTTATGGGAAGCCTTGGTGCTGAGCCTTTACACCTGAGCATTATAACGTTATCATGTCTGTGTCAAACTGCTAGCACAGCTATCATCTCCGCACACAGGTTGTACATCTGTAACTGTTATCAGCAAACATCCCGCTATATATATATATGCTAGCTCAGCTCCTCTCTGTCCCAGCAGCGCCGATCTGTCACAGAGTTCAGAGGAGTGTTCAGATCGGGTTTCAGCTCTGACCCACCACTTCAGGAGAATGGTTTTTGGCGCGAGTCCCGCTGACAGAAAAGCCACTTTGTTTTTATTATTTTCCTGGAGGTCTAAGGAAAAATGTTGGACTTGGCTGAGTCAGTCCGTTGAAAGGGAAGTTAAAGGCTAAAGAGATAGGGACTGAATCGGTTCTTTATGTTGTGTAAAACAAACACAGGTGGAAAGATTAATAAAATTTTGTACTCAAGTAAAAGTACTGTTACTTTAGTGAACTTTTACTGAAGTTACCCTTATAAAAATCTAGTCAAGTAAAAGTAAAAAGTAGCTCATTAAAAATTTACTCAGAGTAAATGTTACTGAGTTACTTTTTTTTAACAGCGGGGGTGGGATGGGGGATGGAACACCCTCGCATAATAAATCTGTTCCCTTTGTTGTGCTTGAA
>JAQQZS010000038.1:4122998-4137783 GCA_030068045.1 Platyallabes tihoni
TGATTGTGTAAAGCTGCTTTGAGGCAATGACAATTGCTAAAAGCGCTATACAAATAAAATTGAATTGAATTGAATTCATAATTAATATGAAAAATACTCATAAAGTGAGTTTTAGGTCACCTCCAGCTTGCTCATCAGGAACAAACTGATAATTATCATTTACATTTTTTTCCTTACATATTTCAAATTTAGTTTTATAATTTAAAAAATCTGTAAACCTGCTTTGCAAAAATGACCATTGTTAAAAGTCCTCCGCATACAGTACAAACACTCCGCCTTAAAAATTTTCACCTAAAGAACTTTTGCAAGAAATTTGCCTTGGCATGCAAAGCATTTTCAGCATACAAGTGACTGAACCAAGCCAAACCAAACATCAGCTAAGTTGCTCATATGTCCGGGAGCCATTGAAAACTTGTTTGCGTCAGTGGAAAGCCAAGGATAAGGGTGTCTGCCCAAGACCAGTGTCTCAGTCCTCGAGCCCACTAATTCAGTACCCGAGATCAATGATGCACTACCAAGACCAGTAATTCAGTAACCGCCAGCACAGGTGCAATATTGCCAAGGCAAATTTCTTGATGTAGTACCCAAGATCACTGACACCCCTTATAATGAAATCACAGTCCCTGAGACCACAAATTGAGGAACTACGACCACTGAGTACCCAAGACAGCTCACTCACTATTCAAGACCACTGATGCAGTCCCAAGACCACCAGTTCAGTAACTGAGACCACTGGGGCAGTACCCATGACCACTGAGGTGGTCCCTGAGACCACCCACACAGTCCCAGAGACCACTGACTCAGTACCCCAGACCACTGATGCAGTCCCTAAGAGCACTGATGCAGTACCTGAGACCACTGCTCGGTGAATTCGGAAACTGGGAGCACAGATGAAGTTCTAGAGAACACTTATACAGTGCCAGACCACTGGTGCCCTACCCAAGATTACTGATTCAGTACCTGAGAACAAGGACACAGTTCCCGAGACCACTGATTCAATACCCAATACCACTGATGTAGTACCTGGGACTACTGATTCAGTACCTGAGACCACTGATGCAGTCCCCAAGGCCACTGACGCAGTCCTTGAGACCACCAGTTCAGTAACTTCAGTAAACAAGTTTTAAAAAGCAAAAAGTTATGTTTTGTTTACTTCATTCATGTTTACTGGTCTTATTGTAAATTTTTTTCATTTTATTTAGATTCTGTATTCGTGAATGCAGCCTTGCTTCATTCCATAATGTCACTCATGCCAAACAATTGTGCTGTCTGTTGGATGTAAACGATCTGTCGAAAAGTAAAGCCAAGGTTACACGTTCATGATTTCTTTTCTACAATTTATACTCAGACTCAGATAGGACAAGGGTAGCTCAATGCATTGGCCTATTGATCGGAAGGTCCCAAGTTCAAACCCTACCACCACCAAGTAGGCACTGTTTGCTGCTTGAGCAAGGTCCAGTTTCTCTGAATAAGGATGTCTACAAGATGCCATAAATGTAAAGGGGTAGTTGTATGGTAGGATTGTGGCTTACTGGTTGATGTGTAGTGATCCACAGATCTCAAGCATGGGCTACCTTTTCTTTGGCTCAGTATGACCTGTAGGTACGCTTTAAGTGGACAATATGCTTCCGTTACAGTATCCATGACCATTTGTGTTTTGTACCAACCACAGGTTCATGAACAGTGGGATTCATGATTGTAAGTCCAAGCATTTCATAGAATATATAATATCACATGTAGCACATTGTCAGCGAGCACAGGTCTCTCTGTAGTCATTGGTGGACCCTTTTTAACTAACTATGAGTATTTAGAACTATTTAAACTAATCGTCCTTATTCATGCCATCACAGACCAAATTGTTGGCTTTTCCATGCCTTTATATAGTGCCACTCTTTATCTAGAGATTTGTTGCTATACGGTAGCTAATGACATCAGAGTGTGTCAGAACCATACAAGTGATTCATAGTAAAAATTGTGTCATTATGAACTGAATTGAAGTAATTTATCATTAGATGTTTAAAATCGCTGATTTGTTAAAGTGAGACCATTGTCGAAATGTCCTGTTTCTCCATGAATTACACTACTATGTATTTGTGTAAAAGCATGCACCTTTCATGAAAAAATATTCTCTAGATTTTCCTACGCATCAATCAACAGTACTTGAATGAACAGTAATTTATACAAATTTCTTTAAGCTTTGGTTTAAGGGGATGACTCTGGTCTTTGAAGTAGAAAATGACATTATAATCATAGAAAAAAAAGGTAATCCGTTATTTCCTTGATCTTTTATACAGTATAACACACATACATTTTTTCTTTCGGAACTGTTTTGTGTTTAAATACAACGCTGGCAGTTAAAAGCTGTAGGACACAAGAGAGACGACGAGAGCAAAGAGTGAGATCCAGGGAGGTTCGCGGGACTGTGTGTATGAGGGAATGTTTGAAGCTGTCTCTTGTCTGGCTCCATGATGTCTCTCAGTTGCATAGTGTGTGTGTGTCGTAACCATGTGGTCCATGTCACTGTAACACTTCCTGGTCTCCATGACGACAGCAGAGTACACATCATGTATGTATATAGAGAATCTCTAATATGTAATCCCATATGTAGCTTGCTGTCAGGCTGAAGCTCCGCCCACCTGGTCAGGCTGCGTGTTTAGGGCTTGTGGACATCGTACCGTAAGATTTTGTACAGAACCCAGTAGAAGATGTTGAAGAAAAGGAATGCCAGAGGAAACCCAGCGCGTGATATGGTGTCGATCTTCTTGGCGCGGTCGACGAAGATCTTCCTCATCTCCTCCGGACTCTTGTTAGTGACATTAGTGCTTGTCTGGGCCTGGAGTGAGTTAGAGCCCATGTTGTTGTTGGATTTGACGATTGGGGCATCTTTTGCTGCGTTAGGAACATAGCTGTGACGACTTTCACGTGCCTCCTCCTCCTGAAAAACACACAGAGAGTAAGTGAGAGAGTGTGAGAGAGAGAGAGAGATAAAAGGGACAGATTATAAGGTATAGAGATAGTTACACAGACAGAACGGGAAGCATAGATAGACGGATAGACAGACAAAAAGAGAAGCGAGAGAATAAAAGAAAAAGTGAGCGATGCACAGGAATAGAGAGAAATAAAGAGACATAGGCAGACAGAGAGAGAGACGGTGGTTAAACAGTTAAAACATTTAAAACACTATAACATCATGAGCTTTTTGGAAACCATTAAGAGCCTCAAGATGAACTTTAACCTTTGGCAATGAGCTCATCTTAAGTGATCCCCATTAATTCTGACTCCCAACTTGTTTTCTCACATTTAAATGTACTAAGAGCTAAGATTGGAAACAGTGAAGCTGTCAAACGTCATTCATCTTCTAAGCTAATGTGTTTTGGGTGAATCTTGTGGAAAATAACAATGAGATGTTTATTCACAAGGCTCTGTGGTGCAAAAATGTGTATGGAAATGATTCAGCAAGAAGATCGAATCAAACCAGAGCAGTGTTGGCAGTGAAACAGTGGTTTTCTTCCTCCCATCATAAACACTGTGCTACACACTTGGAGTAAATACATATGAGATATATAATAACCTTTTTATGTACATTAAGGTTTTAGACATACACACTCTTCACATCTACTTTATGTCCACAAGACTGGGTTGTCCAGTGAAGGGTGGTGGAGTTGGTGTGTGTGTGTGTGTGTGTGTGTCTGTGTCTGTGTGTGTGTGCATGTGTGTGTGTGTGGATAGTGGGGTTCATAGTGGGGCAGATTGCATTCCATTGACAGAGGGTCAGTCATACAGAAAGTGTTTGATTGCAAAACAAGATAAATACACCATTTTCTGTCTTTCACTCATTCTGGCAACTTATTCTCCTCAGGCACACAAGGCTGTGTATAAGAAAACTTTTAAATATGAAACTGCTATATCATGCTTTTAGACTGCATCACAGTGCAATCATAAAAAAAAAGCCAATCAGATCACTTTTTACTGTCATCTGATCAGTGAAACCCAACAGATAGGCAAAAACTGGGTGAACTAATTGTGTTTAATGGACTTTTGGAGAATGTTTTTAGCCAAGAAAAAGAATATTTAAAATCTACTGAAGTGAACCTGGAACTGGTAGATGAGGAAACCAATGATGCTGTAAACATAACTTTTTGTACTTATTTTTATTGTTTCTCTTAATCTTTAACCTTCTAAGTAATTAAAAGCCAGTGACGCACTATAAGAACACAATCAATGTTTATCTTAAATCTGAACATCATATTACTGATACTAAATTGCAAATTTACATCAACAAGCACAACTACAGGCTGATTTTTGCTATTGTGACAAAACTGTCGGAGGTGGATTTATAGTGTTTTGCTAACTCATTCATCATTTACATGGCTATAACCAAAACAATTTTAACATAATATCGTGCTTATTAACATAGTTGTGTTGTCTGTCTATCTACTGAATCTCCTTATACAGTATTTCTATCAATTCTTCAATCCATCATTTATACCACTTATACTGTATAGTCGAGGGCTGCACAGAGCCTATTCCAGGGAACATAGAGCACAAGGTGGGATAATACCAATTAGATTGAGACGGTCAACCCATGACAAGGCACAAACACACACACTCACATACCAAATACACTACAGTCAATTTTGAAACACCAAAATCACGATTCAATGTATGACTTTGGACTGTGGGTGGAAACTGGAGTACCCAGAGAAAACCCACCTAGCTCAAGGAGAACCTGTATTCATACAGTATATGGGTCACGCTGCAAAATTACATTAATCCATTGTGGCATTCTTCTTCGTTTTGAGTAAGTATGTGCTATAAATCATTACGATAAATTAGAGAGCTGAGATTGGACAGTGATGTGCAACACATGGCCCTGAAAGAGCTCTTTCACACAGTGTGGTCACACGGAATTTTATTTCAGTTTGCAGGTGACCTATTATACAAAATTTGTTAAAAAGAAACATTCCATTTTTTTTGCCCCTTTTTCAACATTTTGTAGTGACTGGGGTTTAAACAAACCAATTAGACTTTCCCCTAATGTGACCTCATATACATTAGGATGAGCACCTGCCTTGGGTTATTGCTCAGCTCTACTGTTCTCTGGAAGGGTGTGAATCAGCAGTGGGTCATTTACATGGACACTGAAATGATGCATTCAGAGGAGGAGAGAAACAAAGGGACTTTTCTATGAAAAAAATAAATGTATAATCTGATAAGTATTTTAACTTGAGAACATTGCTTCTGTTGAGACTTTCATCCAAACCTTGATTTAACAAGAACTAATTTCTCCCCTATGACTGTGCAGATGTTTCTGACCTTGGTTGAATGTGAAGATGCTGTTTAAGTGTAAACTGTAAGTATTTTTATTTATAATCTTATGTCATATTTTATAACCTTTTTTATTATTGGTTGTGACCTTAACATTGGTGATGTAGTAGTGGAGAGAGGCAATGCAGAGTCAGTGAACCAGTGCCTGTTCATTTTTTTTGTTTTGTTTTGCTATTCAGAGAGAAGAGAAAGACGGGCAAAAAGAAAAGAAAAATAAGATAAAATCATAATAAATCTCCTTTGATAAAACCAGCTTTGTGGAAAGAAAATTATTGGGTCCTGTGGGAAGAACGAAAAAAAAAAAAAAAAGAAACACAACGCAGAAGAAGATCCGCTACACAGGGCTGATGAGACTGCACTGAAAGCCCTTTGGCTGTCTTTACATCTCTATAGCAAATATAACTTTATCATGTGTCAAATCACCTGCACAGAGCAGGATCACACATTGCAGGCCACAGCTAAACCCAGTGACTCTACATTTGACTAAGCAGCATTATTTTGCACTATTTTCTCATAGCTTTTGCAGCAACACAATCAATGCTGAGAATGTGAGTCATTTTGCGGCAAAGTTGCTCTCAAAAATTAATTTCTAAGAACGAAAATGTGTCGGAAAATGTGTTTGTGGTTAGGTTGGGGTGGGTGGCTTAGAGTGATAGATGAAAATGCTAACCCTAGCAGTGCTTGCTCCAATTGTTCTGGTTGCATTAACCTAGACTTCTTAACTGAAAGCTAAAACTCCCACATAACCTTTACAATTGGTATTACTTTCAAAAGCATAAAAATACATATATATGTTAACGCTACAGTAATACAGATAAAACATATAGTGATAAAGTTAAGACTAATATTACATATAATACATCCTCAGTATCCTGTATTTTATCCTGGTCAGTCTGTCTTGGGAATGCTGGGAGGAAGGTGGGAGTACGCCCTTGCCTTTATTCATAAAGAGACTCATTCATGCCTAAGGGGAATTTAGTGTGATCTTGTACAGTGGAATGGAACCTGTATAGCTACGGCTGTGGTAACTTTGAGAAATATTAACATTTAATTTAACATCCAATACAAATCACATCTTATCTCAAAATACTATGGACCAGGCATTTATCTTACTAATGAATATGTTAATTTGCTTTATTTTCTTGGAACTATTGCCCTTGCTTACCACTGTGAGACAGATGTGCTGTAGATGTGCTGGTTTGCTTAGAGCAAGCCTACAGGCCATCTTTTTTTTTTTTTTTTGGTTGTTTAATGGATTATTTTTCCCAGAACTACTGTTTTTGAGAAATGTGCAGTGGTGGGCAAAGTATACAAATCCTTTACTTGAGTAAAAGGTGAGTAGCGATTCCCCAGGGCAAACATTACTCAGCTAATAGTAGAAATCCTCCATTTACAGTACAGGTACATGTTGTATTTGCTCATAGTAGTCTTTTTCATACTAAAAATCTCTCTCTCTCTCTCTCTCTGTCTCTGGTGGCCACTTGTTGAATGCGCTGTTTTTCACTGTCTGCAACCAGATCTGCTTCTGATTTCAAACACCGGTTGCATCATTAGGGTTGTGTCAAAGGAAATGCAAGTCATGCAATTATGATGGGTGGTCATAAAATTGTTATTATTGCTAAGAAAAAATTAATGTATCCTCCATCCAAGGCGACACATCTTTGAAGAAGCCTTCATTTTGGCTCTTGAGGAAAAGTTCGTCGTCATCATTGACTCACCTGCCACAAAATGGTTTCTTCAAGTGATGAAAGAGGAAGAAGTCACTGGGTGCAAATGGGTGGGTGGGTGGGTGGCGGGGTGGTGAGGCATAGTTTCGTACCCCAAGTCAACCAGTTTGTTGTGAATCTCTTTCGCATTGTTTCCCTTCAAGTGCAAGAAACACACAGCATGCATTTTTATTTTTTTAACCATTTTGGTTTTGAACCTCTAATGGCATCATGCGGAACTATACCACTAATTTTTTAAACAAAAAGAAATGTCGATGAACTCATGATGATACTCATTTCCTAAGACGTAATTTGGAAACATATTTTCCGTTTTTCATACAATAATACGAATTTTATGGCCACTTCTCGTATGCAGAATAGTCAGCAGGTGTTTTAAATACTACACACCAATGTGGTTAGGTAACGCAATGCCATGCAGCAATTTACTGTACTTAAGTAAAAGTACAGCTATTTGTTGTACTACATAGTGGAGACATTTTTTAAAATATTTTTTTAAGTAAAGTAAAGATACATAAATAAAGTAACAAAGCAAATGCACTTAGTTATCTTCCACCTCTGAAAGGTGTGCCATGTGCTTCACTGGCATGCTATCTGAGATTTCATTTACACACAGACTAAAATTTAACAGTTATGGAAAGAGTCTCCAATGTCGGGACTTTGTAACAGTCGAAGGTGAAGCTGTATCTAAGATTTTTTTTTATATTTCCAGGACAAAGTAGTGTCTAGTTGCTAATTAAATGTAACATTAAACATAACTATAAAGTGATGAAAAAGTATTACATGATATATTTTGTTAAAAACAATAAAAAGATTGCAATGATTAATCATCATTTTTTCCTATAATAGAAAAAAAAACAGTGATTTATTATGTTATATTTACTGTATGTTTATATTTAGCAATGTAATGAGTTAATGTAGACCAGTGTTGTTCTCTGTGATGACGTGAGAGAGAGGCGTGGGGTTATGGTGGGAGTCATGGTGTGATTAAATAAAAATACAGTGACTTCACATGAGTTGGATACAGACACAAGATGAAACTAAAACAAGTGTGTGTGCTTGAATAGGAAGTATGCTTAAACCTCTCACCGCAGAGCAGTTTTGAAACTGCACATCATGTTTGCTGTCTCAAAACAACATCTAGTTGTGTATATGTGTTTCTTGATAACCATCATAGTTATCATTTCTTTGGTTAACTTTGTAGAAGAGCTTCCAACTCTCACGCATAGAGTGTGAGAATCACGCAATCACTCACTCTTTCCATGATTTCGTGCCAGACCTCCAGTTCTTCACACTTTCGTATTCCAAGCAAAAGTAAAATCACTGAGTTCCAGCCTCTTTCTCATAGGTCAGCTCAAAAAGTCAAATCATTACCATATGTGCATTGCTGCCACTTTTTTCTCTCCAAGTGATCTGGTTAAGTTAAGGCATTGGACTGCTGATCGGAAAGTCTAAGCAACCCTCAAATGCTCAGATGTATAATCGGACAAAACAAGCGCTCTGGATAAGGGCGTCGACCGATGCCGTAAATGTAAAATTTAAATTAATTGTTTATTTACAGCTGCGTAAAGGCAACAATCAAACATAAAACAATGGCTAATAATTAGAGCAGGCATAATACTGTAGTTCTGAACAGATTAACAATCTAATAAAATAGATCGACATTCAAATGCATTTACAGACTGGAACATTATAATGACATTAAAATATATGTTTAGTTTAATCATAGGATAGCGTATATCATTAGCACTTTTTATATTCATAAGAACACTCAAAGGCTAATAAACTTGATTGAGAGAAAGAGAGAGAGGAAGAGAGAGAGAGAGAGAGAGAGAGAGAGAGAGAAGAGAAAGAGGGAGGGAAATATTAATTAAGTTCTTGGAAGTGAAAAATTATGGATTTTGGTTTAATTTATAGACTAAACTAACTAAATAAATAGTTTCTTATGAAAGGGTAAAATTCATCAGCACGTAGGAGATTTTTTATTTACAGTGATACATCAGCATACGAATTCCCCGCCTCACAAATTTTCACCTCAAGAACAAAAAGTTTGCAAGAAATTTGCCCCAGCATACAAAGCATTTTTAGCCTATTAGTGATTGAGCCGTACCGAACTCCGGCTAAGTTGTGTGTACGGCCGTGAGCCACTCAAAAGGCGCTGCATTTTGTGCAAGATTTAGTAAAGATAGCACCACGGTTCCCAAGAATGTTAGCAAGGACGGTAAAAGAACGAGCCGCGTTAGCAGGAATCTTAAATTAAGTTTAAGTGAGGTTTATTGGCTATTTATTTATTATTTTACTTAATTTCTAAATGTTTTGGTAATATTTTTGTGGCTGGAACAGATGATCTGCATTTACATCATTTACAGTATGTTTCACCTTAAGAACACGCCTCCGCGACGGATTAAATTCGTATGTCGAGGTACCACTGTACTTTTATTTTCGATGTCCATTTTCGATGTCCAGATCTTACTGATATTTCTGTGAGGTATAATGCTTCAGGATAAGAATTGTTGCATGTTGGAAGTCGATTGTCAGCACTTAATGAAGCAGGTTTGATATGAATACTAGTTTCAAGTCTAGTAGCTGGAGTCCAGCTTGTAATTTCTTCTGTATTGAGTAGTGATGATGACTGATAACTGGAGGGTAAGATGGAATCTTTGTTGGAGAAATTCGCCCTCAAGATCAGTGGTTGAATCACTTTGTTGGCAGGTTTAAAAATTAATATATTTTTTAAAATTATTTTTAAAATTTGTATAGCATTTTTAACAATCATTGTTGCGAAGTAGCTTTAAAGAAAATATCAATAAATCAATAAAAAATAAATTAGAAAAATATAAAAATTATAATTATTATAAATTAAAAAGATCTTGATTTTCCTCCTTTAAAAGCATCTGTTTCTGCATGACCCACAGTTCCACTCTCATCCACTGTCTTTGCTCCACGGCTCCTGTCCTGCATGACTGCTGCATTGTACATAATGTCACATGCATTTAGTTCTATTCTCTTTTAATCAGGTGTGTTAGCTTATAAGTGTTTTTATAAATATAAATAGATACACTGTTTATGATTAAACTCAATGTAAATATTGTAATTTTCTCGGTCCTGTGCGAAAATTACTTTTATTTTTCATAGTGGGGGAAAAGTGGGACTGACTACCCAGGGCTCCAATGACAGCCGGGCCCATTAAAGTCTGAAATGAAAAGTGAGAGATACTGTATGGATGAAGAAAGGGAGAGGGCCCAATGAGACCGTGTATGTACTGGGCCCAGAGATCTGTGTTACGCCCCTGATGCCCTACATGGAGCTGCTGCAGAGCATGCAAAATCCTCAGTCAAATCACCACACCATCACTTTTCTTCTCAACAGATACAGTTGACACCATCTGTAAAAGGTGTGACTGAGCTTATGAAGAATCCAGGAAAAAAAACTGCAACACACTTATGTTACATTGTATTTATTTATCGTAAATAGGCCACTTACGGTAGGCACTTCTGGTTAGATTTAATCTAGTCTAATATAAACATAAACTTTTCTATCTTCTTTCCCATTGATTATAGTAAGATGAAATGACAGTAGATCTGAAATCTTGCTGTGAACTAGGTACATACTTTGTACAATTTCCTAATATTTAGCCACCAATCCAGTGGAAACCAATACCACATAATGTTGTCACACCAATTTTTTTTTTAATTACAGTTATTATTAAAAATGAAGGTGTTTATGATTGTTGCATACAGATATGTATGTGGGTTTCAGCCTGGAATAATAATCACTGATTACATTAAAGCTGATCAGATTATTTTAAGCTATTTTTACCTATTTCTACAAAATCTTTACCCTTCAATGGTGCGTAGTATATATATATATATATATATATATATATATATACTGTATAAATATATTTATAGGAAAAAGTAAGCAAAGTTTAGCAAAGTTTTCAGTGTAAATAAAGTGATTTAAGGCACATTGACATGCTTAGTGTAATTAAAGTACTTAAATAAATTTTTTTCTCTGCAATTTACTGTCATCTCAACACACTTTACACTGGCGACTATTAGCATGTATCTCCTCGACAATTGACTACATTAGAGCTAAGTGGAACACTGGCCATTTTCCCCCCAAGTATTTTATTATGAAATGAATCATCTTCCATTTAAAGGAGCAAAGATGTGTATAGCTGTATGCAGCACAGGAGACAGAGATGAAGGAAGAGGAGTGACTCCCTGTGGCCTGGTACTGAAAGAAACTCCGTACATCAGATTTCATCAGCTGCTATTACGTATCATGGCCACTAGGAGGCAGAAAAGCATGTTCAACAAGCGATAATAAAGTGTAGTGGGCGTAGGTGTGTGAGCATATCTGATAAAGGGAACTTACTTATTCAAAGCATTTACTCATAACATTTACTTCATTCATAATCCATCCATCCATTCACATTTTATGTATAATACATTAATCCATCTATTATCCATCCAAACCAACCACCCTTCTACCTCTTCATTTATAATCCATCCATCCATCCATCCATCCATCCATTTCATCCTCCTTTATGTGTAATGCATCCATCCATCCATCACTGTACTGTACATCCTCAAAACACCATCAGAGATTATTGTCAGTTTCGTGTTTGCCAGGGTTCTCTCCATCGCCTGCTTTCTCACCTTTCTTGACTTCTTCCTCCTCCGATGGAACCGCAGAAGCTCCTTGTGCTGCCTCGAGACAAAGTTCACTGCAGCGTACTCCAGCAGAGCCGAGAACACAAAGAGCAAACACACAGCCATCCAGATATCTATGGCCTTCACATAGGAGACCTGAATCACACACACACACACACACACACACACACACACACACACACACACACACCACATGGTCACTGCACTGAGATATTATATAACAACCAATACACAATCATGGGATTTTGTATGGTCCACATTCTCATACGCACTTTTTAAAGACACATTTATTTACATGCATACAGAAAAAATATATAACTTTAAATATTTTGTAGTTATTAGAGGGTAACTGGCGAACTAGTAAAATGTTATTGAAAATTTATTAGAAAAGTATTAGAAAGTTACTGAAAAGTTGCTAGAAAGGTGTAAAAGACTTACTGAGGAGTTATTATTTATTATTTATTAGTTATTAGTAACCTGTTACGGTGTTTCTAATGAGTTAATGTAGATTTGCTAGAGTGTAAATAAAGAGATATTAGTAAGTTCTAAGTCATTAGAGAGGTTATGTGGAGGTACGAAAGAGGTGTTAAAAAACTATTAATTCAATTTAATTTAATTTCATTAGTATTTTAACATTAGTTAACATTTAATAATAGAGAATTATTAGAAAGCTACTAGAGAGCTACAAAAGATTTAGAGAATTACTACAGCTCCTGTATGAGAGTTATTATAGAAGTTAATCAAGAGTCTTTAGAGAGTTATTAGAGAGTTATTAGAGAGTGTTTAGAGAGTGTTTAGAGAGTTATTAGAGCATTCCAGATGTAATCTGACCTTAGGCAGCGAGGTTCTGGAGCCGGAGCTCTGTGTGGTCATGGTGAGCACCGTAGTGATTCCCAGGGCCACACGAGCAGGAGCAGCATCCATGTTGATCCAAAAGGACACCCAGGAGAGGATGACGATGAGCAGACTGGGAATGTACATCTGGATCAGGTAATAACCCATCTGCCTCTCCAGGTGAAAACGCACCTCTATGCACGTGAACTTCCCTGCAGGAGATGAAATGAAGACTCTGAGTTTCAATTTCCTCATGACCATCAGAAGAGATTTTTTATATGTTTCTTTATATTGAGCTGTGGTAACTTAGTGGCATTGGATTATTGATCTGAAGGTCATGAGTTTAAATCCCAGCACCACTAAACTGTAAGTGTTGACCAAATCTTCACCATATCGAGACATGGTTACTATAAAAGTGATTTTAGAAAGGGTCAAGATTAAGTGCATTTATAAAAACAAACAAACAAACAAACAAAAAAAAACAACCAAATAACAAAGAAACAAAAAAACACTTTTGGACAATGCTGTTTCTGCAAGTGCTGTTGTGGGGTTTTTTGTGAAACATCAATCTGTGTGTGTGTGTGTGTGTGTGTGTATGACATAGAAAGAGAGATCACTATGTTACCTAGAGATCGGAAAATTGAATTTTGATTTTGTCAACAGACTGTGTGTGTGTGTGTGTGTGTGTGTGTGTGTGTGTGTGTGTGTGTGTGTGTGCGTATTTCAGGTCAGACAAGCCTCGAAGAAATCCTCAAAGAAATAAATAAAAAGGCTCAGAAGTGGAGAATACAAAGCCAGCAGTGTGTAGCAGTGTGTAGCAGTGTGTGGCTGAACACACTTCACCGCATTGCTCTGGCCTTGATGTGGCTCACTTTAATGAAAACGGCTTTTGCTCAGAAGCAAGAACATCTACATGGAAACTTTTTACTCAGTGAGACAGGTTGGGACTAATTACGGAACATGACATTTAATAATGACACGGTACAGCTTGTTAACTATGAAAAAGGAAAAAGGTCAACCTCCCAAAATCCCCAGAAATCCTGACAAGGTCCATGTCACAGCGTCTGTGTTTGTATTATTTGCTCATAAATGAATAAATTCTAGCCAGACTTGATTGGCTGGGGTTTCCTGCCATCTTTTTAACACTGTTGTTTCAGTGCTGGTTTAAAATTAATGAGCGTAAAAAAAAATCATAAAAAGACCAGACACTATTACTGTAGCTTATGCAGCCTTCATTAATCCTAATGAGCTCTGCTAACAATTTCTGCTTTACACATTCTCTAAGGAGGAGCAATCATGGTGTCGGACAGTATTGCAAAATTTATCACCCGTAGTCTGGATTTCTGTTTGAGGCATTGGTGGTTTAGTGGTACAACACTTCACTGCCTTGTGGGAAGCTCGGGTTGAGTTCCCATCCCAGGCACTAGACCCATCCACTGGGGTGTAAAATCAATTCACTTTTAGTGTTTGAGTGCTGGTCCCAAGTCTGAATATCATGGGAACCTTGTATCAAAAAGGGCATTCCGTGTGAAACATCTGCCAAAAATAGTAGTCCACCAGCAGAAAGAAGAGCAGTCTGGACTCCTGATCATCAGGTTTTAACATGCCTTAGATTCTCCTTACTATATAACATTTTTGTGCCAAGAACTGTAAGGCACCAAAGACACAATAATTAAAAGTTTAGTAACTTATATTAAGAAGAGCAAAAAAATATATACTGTAATGAATTCAAACAGAAAATAAACTCTTTATAGAGCAGTTCAAAGGCTAGAATGCTTACGGCAAAAATGTTCCAATTCAATTTGAAATTGTTATTTTCAAAAGTTAAATTTTTTTTTTTACAGTTTAAAGCACTCAAAACTTATTGTTTGGCTTGTCTTTATGTGGTGTCTCGTGTCTGCATGGTGTTGCCATTTTTTGTGGTTGCAAGGTTGTTGCTATAGTATCTCAGGTGCTTTTAAAGTTGTTGCGATGGCACGTCAGATGGTAGTTACACTGCTGCTATGGTATCACAGGCAGTGTTGGGTATAATGGGTTACAAAGTTGAGTACTTGGATTACTTTTTTGATGTAACGAGTAATCTAACGAGTTAGGTCCGCCATTTAAGTACTCAGTTATTTAGTTACTTTTTCAAAAATTTCATCCGTTATTCAGACAATTTATGTAATCCGTGAGCCAGACAGCAGTCATTCCCAATCCCTTAGTGTGTGTGTGAAAGAC
>JAQQZS010000038.1:4246228-4256230 GCA_030068045.1 Platyallabes tihoni
CTCCAACCAAAAGAGAAATGAGACACCCCTACCCCTTCACGTGAATGCGCCAAACGGAGGGGTAGGGCTAAGTGTAGGGGTAAGGGGTAGAATTGGGATTCAGCCTTAATGTGGGAGCAACCAAGTGGCGGGGAGGAATTGGACACGATTAAATTAGGGAGAAAATTGGGGAAAAATCCAAAAACCCCAAACTGTTCCCACAAAGTCAGAAGCATGAAACTGTCCAAAATATCTTGGTTAAGAGTTCCTTTCCCTGGAAGTAACGAGCTGAGGCCAATGACTGAAAAACAACCCCGCACCAGTTCCAACAGGACTGCGCACCAGTGCACAAAGCAAAGTCCATAAATACATAGATGAGACATGGATCATTTTAAGTCCTATGGATTAAGAATTGGATGTTACTCAAATTCAAATGCCAGTGAAGGCAGGCAAGTGAATACTTTTGGAAATATAGTGCGTAACATTAGCCTTAAAAAAAAATCATAAAATTTACTAAAATAACAATTCTCAAATACATATCAATTTTGACAGTAATGTCCTATATATACAGTATGAAGTTATTTTCCAGGGTTTCTATAAATATTGAGACCACATTGAGGTTATCATAGGGACATAGCTGTATGAATGTTACATTAGACATTCTGTACTGTTGTCTTGTTTATCCTGCATTGTGTGAGCCACCGATACAGCCAGAAAGCTATTTCACTATCTTCCTGTTTTACTATGTTAAAATGTTTCGGCTTCTGTTTTCTAATATTCCACTTTGCTGTCATCTCAGAGGCTGAATGTACCGGTGGCAGGATTTTGAAAAATGTCATGTTCATTACATTCAAATCATATTTTCTTGCTTGGAGCAGCAAGTGGCTCAGGAGATGTTATAGTTATAACCCCTCATAATTACTCAGCTGCACTGTCACTTGTCATTAGCAGCTGGATGATATGATGAACTGTTCTTTAATATTAAGATCTCTGCTGTAAGAGAGCTTTCAACCTGTTTTTTCAGGACTTCATTCTGTTCACAGCTCTGTGCTCTATTGAGCCCGTAATATTACTTCAGATAAGAAAGTGCAGGTTCTTTATTAGTACTTGGAATAATATTGACAGTCTTTCCCCTACTCTACATGTCACCCCAGTGATAAAACAGCCTTCCAATTAGTGTTGAATATTTGGACACATTTGTAAGTCTAGATTAAAAGGCATCCTGAAGGTAAACTGGCAGGCTGCGTCCTTCTCATATAATCATTCTCATAGCTAGACTCTCTATGCTGCTGCTTACAGATGAAAATGTACACCTTTTCAGAACAGAATAAGAGGATTGCTAATAATCTGTTCTGCTGGCTACTGTTACAGTCAGTGAGGAACGCAGCATACCCTGTATGTGACACACCTGCACAAACGCACAATCAACCCCCATGAATTCACATTTTTGTCATCACTGCCTACTGTTACATTGAACGAGGACGCTGCCCACTGTGACATGCTCACAATATGACATAGAAGTCTATGATGACACCACCTACTGTTGCATTCAGTGAGGAACGCCTGTGATGGAACTAGCTGGATGCCTACTGTTGCATTGCTGACACATGCAGCAATCAGGATGTTGTTGTTGTTGTTGTTGTTGTTGGCTTTTCGGCTGCTCCCGGCAAGGGGTCGCCACAGCGGCCAAAAAAATGGCCAGTCTTGTTGAGATGGACTGGGCATTTCATTTGCAGCAATCAGGATCTGTCTGCAAATTAAATGGCCGGTCCATCTCAACAAGACTCGCCATTTTTTAGGCAGCATTAAGAGAAGTTGTTGATAACGCTGCCTACTGTTCGAGAACGACTGTAACACGGTCACAGTGTGACATAAATGCCTGCCACATTCCTGTGATGGAATAATCTGCGATGGAATAATCTGCACACACACACAGAACCACCAACATGATTTTGATTTCATATATACAAAATATATATATATATATATATATATATATTATTGGCTTGCTTACTGAACCCACCTACTTAACCAACCTGCTTGCTTACTGGCATATTAATTTACTTAAAATACTTATTTATCTTGTTTACTTGGTTACTTTCATACAGTACATTCTTACTTTTATACATTAATACCTATTTGATTGCTTACTTGCTTATTTTCTTTCTTACAAACTTGCTTTGTTACTTGCTTACTTACAAACATATGTACTTACTCATTTACTTACTTGGTCGTGTACTTACAGTACAAACTTGCGTACATACTTGCTTGACAACTTTCTTATTTTGTTTTCCTACTTACTTACACACAAATTTACTTACAATTTATAGCACACCTAAATACACCTACTTATACATATTTACTTACTTTTTTATGTCCATACTTGCAATACTTGCTGAATTATTTACTTATTTAATAACTTACTTGCTTCATTGCATACTTATTTTTCCCAAGCACTGTTTGCTTGCTTACTTACTCACTTACTTACTGAAATGACTTATACAGTATATATAAATTTCATAAATATATTTCAGTATAGTCAGTCTAGAATGATGCATGTACTGTAAAAGCATTCTTGCAAAAGAAAATAAATATAATCATAGTAAATGTAGTGAAAAAAACACTATAGTTCAAGAAAAACAGAAAAATATTAAGTACATAAAAAACAGATAAGTTCACTCGCCGCTAGCACTTGGTCTTGTGATGTAAAAATCTAAAATGTGTGATATATGGTGAGAACGGTTTAGAGAGTTTGTGTACTGTATGTGTAATTTCTTATCTTGTTTAAGAGTCTTTAATCTTAAAATGACAGATTGGAAGCTAATTGTATAGCGCTAAAACATGAACGAAAAACATGTCTAATATGAACGTACTGTATAAACAATGACAACAAAATGCCATGCCCAGAAGGACCACTCAGAAAAATGGAGCAGTTTAAAGGTCAGTTGTTTTGCTAAACATCAAAAGTGTTTACTAAAACAACACCGTAAACGTTCTTCAGAAGTAAGTGTGTTTGCCAAGAATGATTAACCTTTATTAATCCGGTAATGATATAACACCAAACAGGGTGGGCCACGAGTCTACTCTAATAAGTCTAATGAAATAATCTGATCACACACTTATTTTATGGGACATTTTCATATTTAACAACATCTCAATTGAACATAATTCAAATAAATTTAAGTGCTATATTTGATCATCTTTGAATTCACTTCTTTTGCTCAGCTCTGCATCTGTGTTAGATCCTTCGTCATTTGTACATCATTTTGCCTAAAACCATCTGCCGAACAAATGAGTGTAAACCTCTCCACATAAAGGTCAGCATCATTTGTGAGTTCACAGTGAAATGCATCGTTCAAGTGAAAAACAAACCTATCCGCTGAGTAGCCGACCTTCGGGACAGATCTCAGGGGTTTTTATTATTTTAATTTTTTAAGTGCGCTGAACTTTAAAAATGTAATTTCATTTTATTCATTTATTTATTTATTTGACTGCTCTCACAGTGAACTCGGGGGAGATTGAGTCAGCATGTGAGCCTGGTGGTGCTGTAAACTTTCAGCATGTTTGGAAATATTTGTGCATTTCCTGTCTGCTGTTTTTGTTTGTTTGTTTCCTTGTTTGTTTATGCTTAAGATACAGATTTTCAGCTTCCAAATGAATATGTCAAGCTGCACACAATCTACCAGGAAGATAAGTGGTGTGGGTTACGTTAATGTTCATTAAATCTTGTTAAATGCTGATTTGTTTGCTGCAACATCAACTTGGAGATATTTCAGAGATCTTTCATTATTTCATCTTTCGGAGAATCTGTCATTAAAATGTTTCTGACTGAGCTGCAAGCCAAGAATACATTACTGTCTTCACTTCTTTATCAGAACTGAATCTTCGTCCTTGTAGGTCTGCTTTCAGGGTACCAAACAGATGAAAGGAGGATGCTTTAAAGTTTTTACAGGAGTGTTCACATACAGAAGTGGGCAAAAGTCTGCGGATGTGCGTCATCATACAACATCACGACGGCCTCTGCGTTTAACCCAAAGTTTAGACTTCACCATTTCAATACGCGTCTCACTGTAACAAGCTTTGTTGATAATTAAACCCTTTTCCTGATAATGTTCTAATACTGGCTCTTGAGAGTCCCAGAAAACTCTAAGCATTGATTTTCCATCATTTGATTTTTTAACTTTATCTTGGTCTGAGGTTGAGGATGTTTCTGCCATTTACTCTCAGGCTCGTAGTGACGAAGTCGTGTCTTGTCACCAGTAATGATTCTCTTTAAGAAACTGTCACCTTCCTCAGAGTACCGGTCCAAATAGATATCCAAACGGTCCTGTTTATGCTCTTCCATCATTTGTTTTGGCACCGGGTACGAATTACTGCACTTGTTTCATGCAAATCACAAGTGTGGCGTTCATTTTTGCTCGCACCACCGTTACAAATGAAACGATGTAGCACGTTCACACCTGCACAGCAGTGACTGGGGAGTAGGCCTGAACAGAAAGCGCTGATAAAAAATTATTATTCTGATAAGAATAGCTGCTTTAAATATCCTTTTCCTGGCCTCTTTGGTTCACCACGTATCGTGATGCATGTCACCTTGAACACAGCAACACTCACAGTGTTTTTTGTCAGTAAAAGAAGCACATTCTCACTTTGATTACCCTGATGACATGCTAGATGTTACGTACAGCTAGAAACATGAACCCCTGAAGCTTTGATCTGAGCTGAAACACTTCATCCCTCCCGAGCAGGCTTAGCAAATGCATCAGAGTCAAAGCTTAAACCTTGAAGATAGCACTTCCACACAACAGGAGTTGGAAAAGTGTTTAGGTTCTGAAATGAGAGTCATAAGAGGATATGGTTTTCACACACACTTACGTCTTGCGAAAAGATTCTAAGTGAAAGTTTTGCTCACTTTCAAGGGCTTCGATTGAGTTCTCCTTTATCTATGCTTGTACGATGTCTGGTTTATTTTTTTTTTTACAAACTTCCTCTATATGATTGGAATCAAAACACAGACCACAATTCTTTATGAAAGATACTGTAATTTAACACGCCCCATCTGGCACAGTGTGAAATACACACTCATGGTGCTCTTATTGCTTTTTTTTTTTTTTTTAACTTCCCACGTTTCATTGTGTGGACAGACATTTGAGAGTAATAAAAGGAGGAAATAGATGAGAAATGCACCCAATAGGAGCAGTGCGAAAGAGAGAGGAAATAACACGCCCCAAGGCAGTGATGCCCGATGTGCACTTTTATTCCAAATGTTATTGAGGTCCTTATCATTTATGGAAGGGCAGTCAAGTCAAAATGAGACTTATACATACAGTATGTGTGTGTATTCACAACGAATATACTCAGTTGCTGCAGATGTGTTTGTCATGACCTCCACAGAAGCTCATTTGTTTCCCTTAGCCTGTATTAAAGCACTTAGGAACAAACTAGCTTGTTATACACAATTACTTTATGCTACTACTTTTTAGCCAAACTGTAGGACTGGTCAGCACCTTAATAGGTTTAACTCACACAATGAGTGAGCTAGCAAGTTTATCCCTTCTTTAGGTGACCATGAACATGTTAACATGAAAGTGTTATAGCTTGTGTCATTGTAAATCCATCTTTAATACCGTCAATCAGAGTATACAGTAGCTTGCTAGCTAATGGTCTAATGAGCAGCTCATAAAAGTAAAAAAGGATAAGCAGGTATGCATTCGTGGTATATTCTTCTGATAAATATTTAATCTATCCTTTTAAATTACTTACTCACAGGTTTTGTCAGCATTAAAACCATTAAAACTGACTCACATTTACTGATTTATTAAATTTTGCAGACATTTCTTAAACACATTTTATTTGCATGTAATAGCAAATTTACTAACATGATATACAAACAATTTTAAATAACTGGTGACTCAACAACAAGAACAAAATCATGTCCTATGTAAAAAAAAATGCATAAAAATAAAATTGCTAACTTGAACCGTTTTTTGAAGACATTTTATATTTTATTTAAGCTTTATACTGTCTCGCTTTAAACAGTAATAATTTAAAATGCTAATTATTCATATTTCTTTATGAGTATAAGACGTGTAAGCTTCTAGAAGCACATGACCTGTAAAAATTGTTGCTTAAATTAAAGTAAAAATTAACTTTTTTTTTTTTTAAACCCAAAAATCCGTAGTGTCCATAAGCATGTCAAATTCATGTTGTAATATATTAAGATTTTTTTTCATTTTAGAATAATACACTTTTTTAGGTTTATTTCTTTTCATGTAAAATCTAAATTGTAAAATCTAAATTGGCCAAGTTTCAACTAAATGACAATTAAGATCATTAAAAGATTTGAATTTTAAAAAGTTATGACACTTCATAAAAGAGCATTAAACTATATTTAGCAAATGTGTTTCTTTTAATCTGATAAAAATATAAATGTGTATGCATATTTACAAGGATTTTAAAAGGATCATGTTTATCAGGAGATAAGAAGCATTAAGTATTATCAAAATTGGCTTTTTATGATTATCTGAATTTTATCTGAAAATTCACTTTTTCACCTACAGTAGGTGCGACACTTTTAGCACCATTACCATGTTTTGGCTGATATGCAAATTGTGTGTGTGTCTGTGTGAGAGAGTGTGAGAGAGAGAGATTTTTCTAACTTTTTTCCCTCTTGCTCTAAAAGCACAGTTCCTCTTCCCAGTAACGGCATTTCATGATCGTATGTGAAGTTTGTTCAATTCCTCCTCGATCGCTGGCTGCAGGCGGCTAACGAGCAGACACAGAATCATTAGAAACACATAACCTCATGAATCAATTGATTATTCTTCCTCTTTAGTATGGACAGTGATACCCAGACCGTGCTGTCAATACCACTCTGTTCGGCTCTCGCTCTCAGAAAGAGACACGCTGTAAACTTTCCATTATCACATTTCACTAGCTGGAATCGCCATACATCTGTCTTTCCACCAAATGCAATTAACATGCAGAGTGAGGGACGTGTTCATCACTCCATTATTTACCACTGGACGAATTAGAAGAGGAATTGGATGCGACTCATTTTCAGCAGAGGAGGTGGGTTCATTCCTTTTTTTTTTTTTATCTGGCTCACAGAAAAAACAGGTGGTTAGTTTACGTCAAGTCCGCTATCACTTTCACATTAATTGTCATAGACTGTCATCCTTGACGTGAACATCTCTTAGGAATTATCTGAAGGTGAATATTTAACCTACAAAGTTTTACAGATTCAAGATAAAATTCATAATAACATCTTGATTTATTAATGTAAACAACAAAATGTAGTGTTAATCAGAGAAAATAAAGTAACAGATTAATTCTTGGTACAGAGAAGTCATCCCCAGCATCAGAGGATGTCTTCCCTCAAAGCACACATATGAATGGCTGATGTCGACCCGATAGAGGAGATCATTTACTAATTGGTAATGTGACATTGGGATTTAATTGAAGTATATCCACCAAGACATTATACAGATATATGCGACCTCTCTAATATTGAGTTTATTGAAATGTAGGATATTAATCATACAAACACATACAGTATGTATGTATGTATGTATGTATGTATGTATGTATGATCTTTGTGACTATCACGGTGTGACACTGTGTGATGAATGACCCTCATGTCTTCCAGCAGTGTCTGTTTAAACTCCTCAGTAATTTACATACTGTAACATTTACACCAAGCTGTGCAATGAACTCATATCACATTTGCCATATTTTATAAATAACTTCAGCAGATCTGCTGAGATGAGTGTTGATCTTTCTGATCAGTCACAGCTGAGATATTGTCTAATGAAAACATCATTTCTTTCAGACAGGACTTTCTAGTGCATATTTCACTAGAAAGATCGCTGTCCTGCTCTTAGGGATTATCACACAAAGTCGAGGCTTAAAGAATTATCAAGAGCTGCTGCTGTTGTTGTTGTTGTTGTCATTGTTGTTGTTAATGATATCAATAACAACTAAATCTATATATATGCTAAAGCTCTAAAGTTGGCATGTCTGTACATTGAAGATATTGGTGAACAAAATTATTTGGGGGCGTAAGATGAGTAATAGAACACATCAAGGTGTTTTTTGGAATTTTTTTTGTCTGTCTGTTTGAAAAATCATTAGTTCATCTCAAAATTCAACAGATGGTGCTGTACATTGTTTTTTTAAATACGCACTTACTTGTGCAATTTAAATTTACTTAATAAACAGGGGCAGGGCTAGCTCAGTGGTTGAGGCATTGGAATGCACGCTTAGGCAAGTTGGACCCTATATTAATAAATAAATAAATAAATAAATAAAATTAAGGGTATGTATCTGTATACTGTAAGTGTGGACACTCTTTAAGCACATTATTATTATTATTATTATTATTATTAACTGATTAAAGTGTGTCCAGACTAATTAATAATAATAATAATAATAATAATTTATTTTTAATAATTAAAGTTTTATTTATATACACACCATTCAACAATGAGTATCATGGTACAAATAATCAGAATTTTAAATAAAAAAGGTGACATTAAGATGATTATTTCTCATCTCTCCGTTATCAACCAAATGAGGATGGGTTCCCTGTTGAGTCTGGTTCCTCTCAAGGTTTCTTCCTAATGCCATCTCAGGGAGTTTTTCCCTGCCACTGTTGCGGTCGTCCTCAGCTTGCTCAACAGGAACAATCTTATCATTTTGATTCATACACATCCACATTTCATTATATTATAATGATATAATGAATCATAAAATAATTATTTTGATTGTTTAATGCTGCTTTGCGACAATGTCAGTTGTTAAAAACGCTATACAAATAAAATTTAATTGAAAATTTAATTGGATTTCTGGAAGGAGTCTCCAGTTTTAATTGAAACTACGTGTTATTTTATCTTATCAATCAATCAATCAATCAATCAATCAGTCAATCAATCGATATATACACATACATGTATACTATACATTCATTTACATACATTGTAATCTCCAGCAAATCCGTACATAAAAGAGTTGGGAATATGCTGTTATACAAGCCATCACTTCATCCTGGCATTGATGATTTTCCTAGCAGAGCACAACATGGAGTGTTTTATACCTTAGTAACTGTAAATCCCCCTACAAACAAAATTACAGGAAACACTCCACACTCCATCTTTCTATGTGGTTTTAAAGCACTGTAAAAAGCACAGAGCCGAAGAAGGAAGCCAAGAGAAACGGATTTACCATTTAGGATTTTCACAATATATCAGTCAATCCTTATTCATTTCCCCGATGCCTTTCACACAGGGATCTGCTTTTCCCACTGACAGTGAGGAATGTGAGTTATATCAGAGCTTGTATGTTGTGACTGGAACTAACATGCTCAGACCCCGTCTCGGGAAGACGTGAGGCTAACATTTAGTGAAACTGAACCTTTAATCTGCAGTGTGTATTGACATTTTCCTGTGTTTAGCCTGTAGGAATATGACTTCCTGCCAACCATCTCTCACTGCTTTCTGACTGATGGGATTTTTCTTTGGCATTTTCCGCCTGCAAATGATAAATGTTATACAACAGAAGGGTCAGTGCATCTGTCAGTCAGCTGCAGTGTGTGTGTGTGTGTGTGTGTGTGTAAGTGTGTGTATAATTCATGACGTGTGAAGCCTGACTTTTTAAAAATGTCATTAAAATGTGTCAATTAAATGTTTGTGTTAAAAACAAATGTATCTATTATCAATAATTTAAGCAAATCAAACAATTGAATATTTTACAACTAATAAAAAGCTGCTAGACAGTTTGGAAGGAATTGCTGTACATTGATAAATGGTTCCTGAGGGCCTCCGGCTCCTTTGGGACTGAATGGGAGGGTGTTTAGATTTATTATTATTATTTTGCACAACCAGGATCTAAAGATTTATTGGAACGCGTACCTTACTTATTCAAGCTTGACACACAGTTTTTCCTTATCAGCAGGGGCGCTGTAAAGGGGGGGTAAAGGATGACGATTCTCGGGGCCCATGACTGAGAGGGGGCCCAGAGAAGCCC
>JAQQZS010000038.1:4269497-4281997 GCA_030068045.1 Platyallabes tihoni
CACGTACTAAGTCATGTTTCACTTGAGGATCAAATACTTATTTCCCTCATTGAAATGCAAATCAATGTATAACATTTATATTGTGTGCTTTTTTTTTGGATTTTTGCTTGATATTCTGTCTTTATTCTGTACCATAAACCTATGATAAAAATTATAAACCCTTCATTTCTTTGTAAGCGGGAAAACTGAAAATCTGCAGGGGATCAAATACTTATTCCCCCCACCAGCTAAAATAACTTTTGGCTGTCTATGACCATAAAAACAGACTCAAATATGATTTTTTTTGCTAAATAATATTTAAAATTACAAATTCCAGCTGCCTGGAATTGTCTGAACATGATCCTTAAAAAATGTTGCCTACTAAGGGTGTATTTTACAGTAAGCGTGAGCATGTATGATATTGAGTCTAGGACAAGATAAGGTGAATCAGATAAGGAAAAAAAGAGAGATGCATGTGGTCTGCTTGTGAAACACATGGCGAGTGGGGACGGTTCATTTTTATCATGAAGACAGTCCTGGCCTCGGTTGGTTCAGACAACTGTTGTTTGATTTGTGACTGCCATCGCTTACAATAGTTCAGGACTAAAATTTCCCATACTTTTGTACCGGAGGCTTCAATAATGAACTAATGCTGCGTATGACTGCAAAACATTCATTGCTATCATCACATAAATGAGGATGGGTTCCCTGTTCCTATTGCCATCTCACGGAGTTTTTCCTCAGCTTGCTTATCAGGCACAATCTGATCATTTTGATTCATACATACTGTACTTGCTTCAACATTTCATATTAATTTCCATAATTTTCTTTTGATTATGTTAAGCTGCTTTGAAATCAATGTTAAAAGTGATATACAATTAAGATTGAACTGAATTGTGTTTTATTTTATTAAAATTCTTATGCACATCCTGCATTGGGGTACCTCAAGGCTCAGCACTCTGTCCTGTTTAATTAGCCATCCATTAAATTGATGAGGTAATGTCTCCTTAAACACGTATATAAAACAAAATAAAAAGAAAGCTTCTTCCCATGTGTTTGACACTAGATTCACTTTAAGAGAAACATTAATAAATTTTCCATGGAGAAATATTTTGGTAAACACACAGAGAATTAAATTTTGCTTCACTTTTAATCTGCAACACAATAAATTACCTCTAACTTGTCATACAGTATATACTCCATATCAAACACAAATATATACCAGCAAGAACTTTTACTGGACTTACTTGTTGTGTTGTTACATGCTGTCCATATTTGTTTTGTCTGTTATCTACTTTAGTTTAAACAGTCTTGTCTGTGTTACTGCCATGTTTGTTTTGGCTACACTATGGAAGCTGCACAGGGCCAAATGGGCTGTGAGGTTTTGGCCTGGTTATATACAGCCTGCAAAATACACAACGTGTTTTGGGTAAATCTTAATTTCAGTGGGAGCTGCTGGTGTGATTGTGTTACTGTGTTTTAAAGCATAATCTTAATGTCATGATTCATATTAATGCTCACTATTAAATATTAATATCTCTGTTCATTTTGCATGATATCTGCACAACTACAGCCTTTTTCATCATGTTTATAGCACTGGTTTATATGACCAGCATTTCATTAGCGACAGTGTGTGAGGTCTCATTACGTTCATGGCCAGGTTTCTGTTGGAGGCAAATCGATCTCACTGTTCATGTTATTCCCCTGTTCCGGGCTTGTAAATGCCGTACACCACACACAGATCATTCAACAGTCTCTGTCTCTAGAGGGACGGAAATACATAAAGTTGATGCTTTTATACAGTTTAGCTTTAGCAAGGATTATGTTATATGTAACTCATCTTTAAAAGATAAAATGGTATCTTTACATAGCTCTATTTCTGACATGGGCCATTTTGGTGGTTGCCTACATATATTGACAGCACCATAAAATGTTAATCTTTTGCTTCTTTTTACATTAATGCAAACAGCAGCATAGCAAATTAGGTGCAAGACTTTAGTGCAGCCTTTCCTTTATTCTGTTTTCAAAATGGCATTAATTATACGTACAGTGTGATGTTACATAAAACATACAGTATGATTCAGAAGCTACTATTTTATACACTAGTACTGTATATAGTGCACAATTCTGTATAAAGTTAGTAGATTGCTTTTTTTTTCCATCCTTGCTTTAAACAATGTAATTTTGAAAGAGATTCAAATGTGATCTAGTGTATTGTATTGCATAGTATAGTATAGTATAGTTTAGTATTGTATTGTATTGTATTGCATTGCAATGCATTGCATTGTATTGTTTTGTATTGCACAGTCCAGTGTTGTACTGTATTTGACTATATTGTATTTTACTGTACTGTATTATATTGAATTTTGCTGTACTGTGTTTTCCTGTACTGCACTGTATTGTATTGTACTGTATTGTGTTGTATTGTACTTTATGTAATGTAATGTAATGTATTGTTTTGTATTGTATTGCACTGTACTCTACTTGTATTTTACTATATTGGGGCAATTTTTTTATGTCAGCAAAGGCATCAATTCGACATTGCCTTACTTCATCATAGCTTATCCTAAAATGAATCATTATAAATACTTAGAAATCTCACTATATGTCTAACCAGAAGAACAGTTCCTGTGCTGAAAAACTTTTTTATCCTTCTTTTACATTCATCTCATAATCATCTCCTCATCTGTCTCCATCCGGTATCTGCCTCAAATCTTAGGAGAAAAAATACGACACACGTCTTCACCAGCAACTCTCCAGAGTGTGAGGGAAATGTGACTGCTTTTCTACTCTCTAGTCTCTGAGTACAGATTTAGGTGTGTCTATGTGCTAATGAGACCGAGTCTGGATTATCCCACTCTACTCATTTAAAGTCTTCCTAATTTGGCTGACGTTGCTGACATCCCCGGATGGTCCAGTGGTTCTGTTATCTTCTGGCCACCCGTGGGTATGGGCGTAGGTGTGGGTGTATTTGCTAATGGATCAGTCGTGTGTTAAATCCTCCTCCAGGAGAAACAGAGACAGACGGAGAGGATGAAAGAGATTAGAACGTGATTGTCAGATTCCTCTCCAGTTCTTGACACACTGTGCTTTCTGTCGATACCTGCAGCACTTCATGCGTTTCACAATAAACAGCTCCTTGTCATTTTCACAATGCTTGGATGAAACTCGCTAATAAAGCTTGGTGAATTGAAATGGAAGTGAACTGAATAATTTATTCAGACTTTTTCATTGCTGAAGCCCTCTGTGTTACCCTCTGTTTTATATCTGATATTTTGTCCTTCAAGGTCAATCGGAGGAAAGTGGATTTTTCTATTCCTGATTATTTTTTTATTTCTAAGTTTATTTTTCTATTTCTTCTTCTATACCGCTTTATCCTCTATTCAGGGTCGCGGGGACCTGGAGCCTATCCCAGGAGACTTCGGGCACTAGGCGGGGTACACCCTGGACAGGGTGCCAATCTTTTCTATTTCTATTTTTCTAAATTGTTTTTCTAAATCCAGTGGATTTTATTATTTTCAAACATTGTGATCTGATCATTTAAACCGATCAGCCATAACATTAACACCACATAACACTAACACATTCTCTTTGATTATAAATTACTTTATATACCAGTGAACTGGTGACAGGATCGGCCAAGGCACCCATGCACATGAAGATCCAATGCCAGCATGTCTGATCCCGCTGAAAAGCCAATGCAGCGCAAACTACCAAAAACATCAAGGCTTGCCATGATAGAAAGCCACAACACCTGGTGCACCACAGCCTGTCATACAGGGGGCCAAGCAGGCAAAGTGCCCAAGGCCACCAACCCAGCCTCCAAATTCACCAGATCCCAATCTGATTGAGCATCTATGGTATGTGTCTGATGAACAAGTTTGATCAGTGGAGTCTCCGCCCCACAACCCGCAGCACACAGTGGATCCACTGCCAGAGTCCTTGTGTCTTGTGGGTGTCCAGAGGGAAATCTACACAATACAGGGTATAATGTTTGCAATGTAATATTATAGCTGATCAGTTTTATGTTTTTTTTTTTTGTTTGTTTGTTTGTTTTAAAATAGTGAACTCATGCTTTGGTTGTGTATTTGTGTACATGTATGCACACAATATGTTTTTGATTTTTGGATAGTTTGATGTATAAATTTCAGGGTTATATTGGAGTTTAGAAATCCAAGTGGAAAACAAAATGAGCCAAATATAACCAGATGTAACAAACACAGCAGCTTCTTTAGCTTCTTTCAGTAGTGTCTTTACCTTTTGTAGCCTTAGCTACCTGCTAAATTGTCTTAAGAAATAAAAAATACTGTTACATGCATCATGGCTTCCTATTGCACAAACAAGTGCGAGTGATCAGTGTAGGAGCAAGAGAAGAAAAAAAGAATTGAAACTGAAAGTTACACTACAGTATCCCTCATAGTTATGTATTGTATACTATAAGTGTATATGATGATGTTCGCACCACATCCAAATCACATAATGTTCTGTTTCATACGAAATATTTTTTAACAAAGCATACCTGTACACGGTAAATGCTGGGAGTACTGCAGAGTGTAAATATCCTTTTCTTGGCCCCAACATTCTTCAAAAATCCGGTGAATACATTTAGTTTACTCACAGCAGCTGCTAGTTTTGCATCACTGATCACTTGATGGTAAGAAGCAGTGTGATTGGCTTTTCACAATATGTCATGTGGACACTCTGTGAAAAAGAAGCTAAACAGTTAAATGTTTTGTTATAGACAACCTTGTCTGCCAGAGAACAGTAATATACCAAAATAAATACAATAATGATGTTTGCACGTTAAAAGTGTGCAAGTATACTTGCATGCCAAAATAATCACTGGATCAGAATAGGCTTCCTATCTAAGTCACTTTAAATATCATACTTCTACAAATTATGTCATGATTTTCTTAAAACAAGAGAGTTTACAGATTCTCAAGTAAGGCTATATAGTGCTTATTAACTTAAGCATTTTCTTAATGAAACCATAACTAAGAACAGAAATTAGCATGTTTACAGAACATTAAATGTAACTATAAATTGATTAAACATATAACACCATTCTTATTTTTATCAATTAAAAAGTAAATTATTAATTAGCAAATTAACATAGTAATCAGATACAAACCTTGGAAAACAAGTAACTTCATGGTGGTAAAAGTAACTCTGCTTCATCACACCACTACATTATTAATTATTTTATTACACCAGCACAGCCCCAAGTCTTTTATTCTTGTTTTATCATAAAAATATTCTGGAAAAAAGAAAAAACGAATAAAGGCTTTGAGTGAATATAAATCCTCTGTCTAAGCATGGGTAAATATATAAATGCATGAAAAAGTTTGTGTGCAAACCTTCCTGACTGAGAAGGGTTTTATTGTGTCCAATGCCACCTTCTGTTCTGATGGTGTAGCACAACTCAGGCTTTTATACACTTTCCTGTTAATGGTGCAGAAAACACTAAGTGCTGAGTGCTTTTCTCAGTAATCTTTTTATTTTTTTATATATTTTTTTACAGTAATCAAATTGGTATTTCTAAGTTTTATACAAACTTGTGTGGAATTCTATAAATGCTTACGGTTATACATTCATGTCTACACATGTATACATTATATAATATGTATAATAAAAGAATAACTTTAAGGAAAAAAATTATAAAGGAAGGAATGAATTGAGGAAAGAGGAATGAAAGGAATTAATGAAGGAAAGAAAGAAGGAACAATATAAGGAAGGAAGGAAGAAATAAAATAGGAAATAAAAATGAAGAAGGATAGAAGGAACTATCTATGTAAACACAACAAACAAATGTGTTGCATTTTTCAGTGATTTCATTTTAAAACCTTTTACTTCTAAGTACCACACACTCTCATCTTCTATACCGCTGTATACAGGGTCATGGAGGCCTGGAGCCTATCTCAGGAGACTTAGTGCATGCGCTCATTCCCCTACTACAGGCAATTTGGAGACACCAATTAACCTACTCTGCATGATTTTGGACTGTGGAAGGAAACCGGAGTACCTGGAGGAAACCCACCAAGCATGGGGAGAACATGAGGCGAGAATCGAACTTGGACACTTGGAGGTGCAAGGCGACAGTGCTAACCACTAAGTGCTAAAACGCTATTAAAAACTCTTTATATTCATAATCAGCTTTAATAGACCATGAAAATTCTGAAATTCTGTAACAAACAAAAGCAAAATGCTGAAGAAGGAAGAAGAAGGACAGTAAGGTTAAAAGACATTCTGTACACTTTAGTGTCATACTTTAGTATTATGGTCTATAGTTATTAGACTGGTTACTAAGTAATGCTTTTATGTAACTCTTATGTACACATCTTCTCCATATATAAACATACTGTACATTACATTACATTACAAATTATGGTTTGTTTATAATGATATAATGGTTACAATTATTATTATTATTATTATTATTATTATTATTATTACATGCCATCACCATAAAATCTCAGTATTTTTCATTATTTTGAAATTCCACTATTTTTTTTTGTAATTTATGTTTTATATTATAAAATCAATTTAGATTACATTATGAGCTTAAAATTACCATGTCGTCCTACTTAAGATTTGTGGATGTAAAATCTTTCCTTTTCATTTTAGACAAAGCTCTAATATAAAAATGAATCGCTGTCAAATAGCTAAACCTCTTAGTATCCGAGCCACATGCAACAGAAAAACAGACAAAGAGTCCTTTATTAACAAGTACACAAGTGTCTTTATTTTTGCAAGCAAGTTTAATTCTACAATTCAAAGATGAAAAAAAGGAAAATAATGAAAAAAAAAAAAGCCACTGTCAAGCTCTTGGCACATTTATGTACAAAAACTGATTAATTGTACAGCCACCTACAAAGCATTCTTAGTGAAAGTACAAAAGACTGACATGAGAGAGAGAGAGAGAGAGAGAGAGAGAGAGAGAGAGAGAGAGAGATTTGCTGAATACTGTATATGCAACATCAGTGATCATCTTCTGATTCAAACTAGGACGAAAGTCAAACACAACAATCGAGTAAGATATTTATCCTTTAATACTGTTCCATTAGCTACTCAAATACTGCACACTAAAGAAGAAGAAGGCGAAGAAGAAGAAATCAGCAAGACAGTCAGTGTAAAAATGAAAATAAAATTTTGTGTCATTTTTTTTGTAATCAGTTAAAAACTATTTTATAACCATGCCACAAACAACGACTAGATTCACTGTCTTTAGCTAATACAATGATTTATTTATTATTTATTTTTGTCCAGTCTGGTGTACAAATCGATGCTGGAGATTTAACAGTACAGCGACTCGGCAATGAGAACCCAAATGCATTTACAGTAGGAAGATTTTTTTTTAAAAACCTCACCATGGCGAGAAGTTAAAAATACGATGGTGTCAGAACCCGAGTCAGGAATCTCTCAGGGCAGTTACAGTTGGCTAAATCCAGTCAAAAAGTTTGGTCCAGATTATTAAATATTAAATAATCAAATAAAATTTAATGTATCAAATATAAATGAGATGTCCCAAAAATAACAGGGCACAAAAACAATCTTTTATAAGCAAAGAAACGAAAACATTAAAATTACAGTTTATTATTTTATAAAACAAATTCAACTCTGTAGTAAAAAATAAAATTCACTTAAAAACATCAAAATAATAATAATAATAATAATAATAATAATAATAATAAAATTGTTGTGCCCCATTATTATTTTTAGGATACATTCCCCTTTTTTGTTGATTTTGTTTCAGCATGCTGGCAGCGATATTCAAATTTAATGTTTTAAATAAACCACCACATGTTATTATAATCCAAAGACCACAAAACTGTGATTATTATTATCTAACTATTTATTTCTTACATTTTATTATTATTTTTGTCCCAAACATGGACAATGATCATCGGGTTTATCCCCAAACATCAATAAAGTTTTTGAAACTCTTTTTCACATGCCCGGAAATGACCAGAAAATATATGTATACGTTTATATAGATATAGATATGTGTGTATATACAGTGCAGAGAAGTGATGCTCGACTTCTTTTTAATCTCGCATTGAAGCATTTAAAAAAGTTAAAGCTAAAAAACAAGCAAATAAAATAAGCAGAAAAAAAACTGGAGTATGTTAGTGAGATTATGGCTTGTGATGGATGAGAGAAAATGTACGGAATCTCTCCAAGGCAAATCTAAAACAGCTGCTCGATCGGCAAGACAATCTCTTTTACTTTTTTTTTTACTTTCACAATTCTATGACTCAGAGAGACTAACCGTATTATTATTATTATTATTATTATTATTATTATTATTGTTGTTGTTGTTGTTATATATTTGCTTATGATTTTTGGGTCACCTAATTTTCATTTAAAATGTTTTAATTATTATTTTAGCCTAATCATTTTAAGCTAGCTCAAAACATTCCAAAATTATAAACATAAATTTTATAAAAATAAAACAATAATGCAATAATATCTGATATAAAGCTTGTGCTAATAACTTGTGGATCAAATGATTCAATATGGTGACCCTGAGAGAGGGAAAATGCCCAATAATAATAATAATAATAATAATAATAATAATAATAATAATAATAATAATAATAAATAGCCTCTCTGGACGTCTATGCCGTTTTGCACTTTACAGCTTCACGAACAGCCTGAGACAAAGCACCAGTGTCACAAAAGATCATGATATACGTCAATACATATGATAAAAAGCTACACTTGAGCAATAAAAAGTTATTTTAAGGTCCTGAAATCTTCTGAGAATGTGCTAGAAAATAATCCATACAATTCGCCAATCGGAAAGTTGACCATCTTAACAAAAAGTTTTTTTTTTTTGCACTTTTTTGTTCAGAATCTTTCCATTTTTAAAGCAAATACACACATTATAGCTTTTAAAAATGTTTTGAGATGAAGCACCAGTGTCACAGCTTCTTCATATTATTATCGTATGTCTGTGAGACTTAAACTAAGAATTTACAAATTGTTTTTGTAAAATAAAAAATCGTTCAAAAGATTTGAAGAATGACTGAGATTTTGCTGGAAAAGGAATCTGTAAAATCTCACAGGTTTTGTCACATTTTAGCTTTGAATGTTAAATGAAAACAACAAAACAAAGCCCAGTTTAAACTCTATGAAGTATGCCAATGTGCCTAAATCTACATTTAAATAAGGTTAGTGTCATAAAAACATTTGATTAAAACAGATAATTTGTTTGTTGTTATTGTTCAGACTAAAAGGATTGTGATGTTCAGGAGATGTACAGTACTGCTAAACCAGCCGTAGTGCTAGCTATGCTAGTTCTCTAAAAAACCTAAACAGCACATGTATCCAATGTTTAGCGCTTAGGTGTTTTATTTATATTTTACATTTAAAACCCTTTCTGAGACATACAAGGCAGTTTATTGTGTTAAAAAACAAATAACAGTGCTAACATGACAATAAATAGCTAGATGTTAGCATCTTAGCCAGCTAGCTTTTTTTTAATGTCTTTTTCATAATTTTTCCAGTAATTTAAGTTTTTTTCTGCTGAGGTTAAAAATGTTAACCAGGTATTACTTATATCCGGAGAAGTAGAAATACCAGTGTAGCTAGCACTGTGGATAATTTTTCCTTTCTTGTCCCACATGACATATCATAATCCTATTTCTGAACAAAAAAATCGGACTAATTAAAGCTTGAAAAATACTTTTTAAAAAGAAGTTTGACATGTTGTTAACTTGCAATATTTGTGTCTTTAAACAAACAAATGGCTCTTATTCATCAAAGTCGCTTATAAGCAAAGTTGATGAAAAACTTAATTTTTGGAATATTTGCAAATATCAAACTCCAAATTTAGATCTTAAGAAACAGTGTAAAAATCGGAACATAACCATTTTAACATGCTAAGAACAAAAATTAATTTTGGACTTAAATATAAAAGTAAGATTTGATGATTCCTTTCTTTTTAAATAATTTTTCTTTATTTTAAAAAATAATTATTAATAATGTTTCCCCAAGTTTCCAACTGATTATAATCCTTAACTACAGGATGTGGATTTAGGTTATTATTATTATTATTATTATTATTATTATTATATTATTCATTAAATATTTAAAAAAATAAAGAACTTTAGTCCCCAATTTAGGCTGTCATTTAATTATTTTTTTTTTATTTGAGTTTACATAATGGAATTAACTGAAATGCTACTTATATTCAACATAGTATATTATCCAGGTAAACACAATTTATCAAGCCATTTTAACACTTCCACAAAATGGAGCGTACTGTATTTCATGAATTTAATTAGATGTATAAGTAATAAGGGTGTGCCATATGTTAATTTCATGCAAATAAGATGGTAGTGGGTGGAGCTTGTTTTCATGTAGCTGAAACTGATTCATTCAACTTAATAATGACTCATTTAAATGCTTTGTGATGGTTTCACAGATCTTGTGTGGATTTGCTCATATTTTGTTAGCAAAAATGAGCAAATCCACATCTCTGATGGATGAGAGCCAACTAAATAACTGACAAGGCAGAAAAGAAAACTGAAAAGTCATAAAAACATATAAAAGCAAAAAAAAAAAAAAATGTTTATAAGTCCATCCTGGCACTGATCCTCTAACCAATCAAATTCATTTTGTGTGTGTGTGTGTGTGTGTGTGTGTGTGTGTGTGTGTGTGTGTGTGTTTATGGGTTGTTCAAGGAAGGGGAAAGGCATGCTTGAAATTGTGTGTTTAAGTGTGTGTGTATGTGTGTTTGTATGTCTGTGTATATGTGTGGTTTATGTGTAGGCATTGAGACGCTCTTTGGAGCGAGTGGAGTGAATATCATGTAGTTCCTGCTCCTCCTTGCTCTTGATGTCTTCATACTTCTGCATGCGGCATGCATCCTTCACGTAGGCCCAGTTCGCTGCCAGGACCATCAGGTAGTGCACCTGCACCAACAGAGCCACACCGGCCACGGACAAAGGGTTAGTAATGCGACGCAGGGAGGTTACTGCACTCAGAAATAAAATTAAAAGTTTAGACTGTTATATTCACAAACACTTCAGGATGCAGGTCATGACCGAGGAGCGTTAATATGTATCATCATCTCAGAGGGAACACGGCGGAGGAAGGACACAGGATAGGAAAACTTTAACAACAACTGAGTTACTGATTATCTTCAAACAGAGAGTCATTGTCAGTTCATGAGGGTAAGTTTTGAAGGATTTCTCGCCTGCTTCGACCGGAGAACGTGGTGATTCCCCTCGGCAAACTGGTCCACCACGATGACATAAATACTGTAATCACTACTGTTACTTACAGGTCCATGATTCGATTTTGTAATACCAAAAACAACAATATAATAATTGACAATGCTGCGGTATCTGCTATGGTACGATATCAATTAATATACCGTAAAACAATCTTGATTTCAGCAGATTGATTTTAGATAAAACTGCTGAACTGAACTGATTTGATAACATTACATTATGTTTATAAAACTACAGAAGCCACTCCAGTATATGATACAATGTTCGATTAAACTACTTAATCTGCTGCATTATGATATTATATTTAATGATACTACTAAATCTGCTGCAGTATGTAATCAGATATTGATTATACTACTAAATCTGCTGCAGTATGTAATCAGATATTGATTATACTACTGAATCTGGTGCTGCCGTATATTGTGATGATACTACTGAATCTTCATGCAGTATGTGATCGGATTTTGATGATACTACAGAATCTGCTGCAGTATATGACAAGATATTGATGATACTACTGAATCTGCTGCTGTATTTTGATGATACTACTGAATCTGCTGCAGTATGTGATCAGACTTGCTAAACATTAATGCAAATGGTACAGTATATCCTATTTACTATTGATGTATTATGTAATTAAACTAGCTTCACACTGCAGTCATTAAACATTTCCTGCGTTGATAGCTAGCTATTGGCGTAACTAACACCACTAGTAGACTTAGCCCGGCAGGTGAACCACCACGTCACAATAACAGATGCAGGAAGTGGAAATAGAAACACATAGAAGCCTGGGAAGTTTTAAATGAAATTAATTAAGAGGAGGTCGTTAGGGCTGGGGGTCATTTCCGTGACTGACTGTCATGGCAGACGGAGTCAACACCACAGACCCAATGTGTGTGTGTGAGTTAAAGGACTGCAAAGTGGACGGGGCTTCAGAATCGTGTGCAGAATCTCCCCAGGCTCAGAGTGACCAGTGTGGCATAATTACGCACAAGGACAGAGCTGGACACCATCTGTCACATGACCAATGACATCACACAGACACAAGACAGATAGAGAGAGCAGATGAGTGCCACTATATCATTCATGCTAAATAAACATTTTTAAATATTGAGATAAATAATGTGATTTATTTCATGTTTTTCTTTTTTTATTATTATTATTTATTTATTTATTTTTTATACATTTTTTGGAATAACTTTAAGTATCAGTAAGAAGAAAAAAATCATTATAGAAAAGATAATCAAATATCATATTTGTAGCTATAACTTTATATTTTAA